>PVIA01003582.1:0-27045 GCA_004024845.1 Tonatia bakeri | reverse complement strand
TTTTACACACACTGTAATCATTTATTCACTGTTCTTTTTTTGTTCCTCCCTTCTTTCATATTATTTATACTGTGGTGAGTAGGAAGCATTATGGGCTTCCTACTCACCTGTGTGACACTTGGGAGCTGCAAAGGCCAACAAGACAGAGCCCTCACCTCCAGGATGTAGGGGCTGAAGGGGAAGGTGGGGGTGAGTAAATGGCCATGACCCTGTGTGGTGAGGCTTACGGCAGACGTGTTCTGGGAGCATAGCAGGCACTTCTGTTAGTTAAGATGTGTGGGGCAGCAGGTAACAGGAAACTCAAAAATAGCAGCTCAGACAATTTAAACGTGAACTGTTTTCACACAGGGAGACGTGTGGAGGGAGGGGGTGCAGCTTGGTCAGATGCTCGGAGATGTCAACAAAGACCCAAGCCTTCTCTCTCTCCTCTTTCCCATCTTTGCATGTGATGTTTTTTGTTATTAGCTTATTGCTTCGTGGTTGCAGAATGGCTGCTGCTGCTCCAAACACCGGAGCTCAGCACTCAGGTCTAGGAAAAGGAAGTAGAGTGAGGCAGAAGAAATGTTTCCTGAAACCACTCCCTCCACCAGCAGATTTTCTCTCAGATCTCAATGGTTAGATCTGGGCTGCACATCCACTGCTAAAATAATCTTTGGAGAAGGGGTGTGCGGTATCAGACTTGGCTTCACCCTAAGGCTGGGGAGGCCCACCACGTCTGAGCCTGTTGCTGCAGAGCAAACCCAGGTTCTGCAGGTGAAGGGAGCGGGGACTGGCTGCTGGGTGGGCAGCCATGTGTGTCCACCACCTTCTCATCAGTGCTTGTGAATCAATGTCTCAGGCAGGGTGGGGTCAGTGGTGGTGGCCAAGCCAGGGTCCTGGGGGCAGAAAGCTGTGCTCTGCTCCACTGCCCCCTGCAGGCTGTGTGATCTGGGAAGTACTGACCTGCTCACAGCCCAGCCCCTCCCATGGAGTGGGGACCACAGCAGCACCTGCCGTGTGGGTGGTTGTGGAGGTGACACGGGGTCATGTGAGCAGGCACTGTGTGGAGGGTATTAACAGCCGTGAGCTGTTGCAGCGATGACTCGTCTGACGAATGGGCCCATGGGGCCTCCTCTGTGACAGTCCTGGGGGGCAGCAGCAGAGTGTCAGTCCACATGTGTGAGCATGTCCTGCGTATGTTGGGCACCCTTCCCTGGCAGTCACTCTCTTCATCCTCACACCCCCGGGAGGAGGGGGCTGTTCTCTCCCCCACTCTGCAGCTGAGGACACTGAGGCTCAGGGAGGTAACCCAGGTTGAGGGAGGTTAGACGGGGCTCCAGGATGGCTGGATTCCAGCCGCCCTGCTGGGACCCACTGCAGGGCCCGGGTGGAGCCACACAGGCAGGTGCTCAGGTTACCCCTGCCTGTTCTGCTGACCGCCACCGGGTCCAGGTGGTGGCTGGGGCCAACCTCTCTCCTGAGCCTGCTCTCTGCCCCCCAGAGCTCGGGGCCCAGAACCTGCCCAAGGCTTGGGAGATTTTCCCACAGTCCCAGCTGCCCTTCTTTCTCCAAATTGATGAATAAACAATGTAATTAATGGCATTGCTTCATGCAAAAACCAATTCCAGCAAGTGTACATCACAGGTATACCACAATGTAGTACCTGCACACGGCACTCCTTGTGGGCACTGTCCTGTGGGTTTCAGGACAAATTGTGAAATGAAACGTGCAACCCAGCCTTGCTGGGGGGGCTGTGGTCACCACTGCCAGCCCCCCAGACCTGCAACCATCCCCACCATTTCCAGCCTTCCTGGCTTCCCCAAGACAGGGCTTTGGGGGAAGGGGAGGAGGTGCATGGCGGAGACACTAGATTTGAATTCCCCAGTTTACAGATGGTGAACTGAGGCCAGTTTAGCCAACCAACCTGTCACCCAAGAGTTTGCTGAGCGCTCACTGTACCAGGCTCTGTTCTGGGCATGGGACAGGCAGGGGGAAGGTCCTAACGTGGGTGGAGAGAGTACATTGCTGATCTTTAAAGGTTACAACATTTATTATTCGCCTTTGCTTTAACATCCTCTGGTTGTGATATTTGGTGAGTGCAGCGTTCTGTGAGTGTGAAATGACTCCCCTTCTCCCTGAAACCAGCAGCCAGTCCCCCCAACCTGAGTCTCCCCAAGGCTTCAAGTCACCCCCTTCTTCCCTTTTAAATTCTGTCCAAACCACCTGAAGCCTCTCCCTTCCCCTGGGCCCACTTCAGACTTCCTGAGTTCTCACCATCACTGAGTGTTAGTAGCCGTGACGATGACAACTAGGGCAGCCATGCTGGATGAGAGAGTCAGGGCCCACAGTGAATCACGGCTCTGGAGCTGAGGTGGATGCCACTCACCCCAGCTGTGCCTGAGGGGCCTCCACCCTGAGGACAGTGGTGGCCACAGTCACAGAGTGACTGTCACTGGGGACCCCTGCAGGGAGCCCACCCAGGCCAGCGTTTCTTGGCTGTTTGGGTTCCCAGCTCTCCCCTTCCTCCCCTCCTCTGGGCCCTGCTCTCTCTCCTCCCAGCTCCCAGGACAGCAGCTCAGCGTTGATCTCTGAGGGTCTCTCTGGGGGGTGGTGTCTCATGCTGGTTCCAAAGCCTGAGGGTTCCAGTCCTTGTTAATGGCCCAGAGCCCCAGGCTTGGTAGAGGGAGGCAGTGTAGCCAAGTGGTTAGGCCACCGCCTTTAGCTGACCCTGGTTTCCAGTCTGGATTCTGCCCTTGTCTCACTGTGAGACCTTGGGAAAGTGACTTAACCTTTCTGAACTCACGTGTGAGTTGAAGAAAAGAAAGGCGTCTGCTTTATAGGGTGGAGGCCAGATTTAGATGTGCTAACACGTGGGACCTGCTAGTGGAGGATTCTGTTACTAATACTCTGTGTAGTGCCAGGGCTGGTGGTGCCTTTGGTCCCAGGTCCCCACGGTGCCATCCCTGGGCCTCTTGCCACTGGAGCAGGAAACAGACAAAGACCTTGGATCTCACAGACCCAGGTTCAGATGCAGCCTCTAGCACCCACGGCGTGCCTTGGGCAAGTGGCTTAATGTCTCTGAGCCTCATCAGTTTCCCCCTGTGACTCGGGCACAGTAATGCTGACCCCACAGGCTGGCTGTGAGGCCTCCAGGGGGGCGCTCAGTGGGAGGAGCTCCCTGCACTCACCTGACACATGCAGGCAGCACTGGGGGGTGGGACTCTGGGCAAACCCCGGGCCACTCTGTGCCTGGGTCCTCGTCTGTAATGTGGTGACTGCCACAGTCTCTGCCACTTAGGACGCTGTGGGGACCCACGCCCTAACGTGTGTTAAATGCCTGAGACATAGGGAGCCCTAAAGACGTGTTAGCCGACAGCGTTGCTGTCACCACCGCCATTACTCAGCGCACAGGCAAACGGCCCTGTCTTGTCCCGCCCGGGGCTCAGGCTCAGACAGAGCGGAGGCCAGCCGCCACAGAGCAGGGAGAGCAGGCTGCGGGGATGCCGGGCCCGCTCCGGCACGTCTGGGCTGTGTGAACGCGGATGTGCAAGTCGCTAACCCTCCGGAGCTCCAGCCTCTCCCCCTGTAAGGTGGGAGGATGACAGCAGAGCCCCCTTTAGCAGATTGTTGAAATGGGCAAGCGCACTGATGCGTGTGAAGGGCTCGGCACGGTGCCCGGCACCAGATCGGCCTTTATTATTCCAGACCCCGGGGGAGTGTTGGCCTTGATGAGGCCCTAAAATTCTCCCTTCCTGCCACTGCCACACTTGGAGATGAAGAAACTGAGGCCAAGGGACACTAAATTAGACGTCTGAGAACAAGATGGTAGATGGCCGTGCTCAGTTATGAGGGGCAGACGATTAGAGAACAGAGAGGCCTGTGCTAGAGGGCTGACTGGGCAGAGCAGACGTCGAGTGTCGAGTGTCGAGTGCACGGGGAGCTGGAGAGGAGGCCGAGAAGGCCGCCTGGGGCCGGGGCCGGGGCCTCGTCAGTAGCAGTGATCTTTCCCTCTAACGTGAGCAGCGCATCCTTACGGAGAAACCCGGGAAAGCACGAACACTAATATAAAAGAGTTGCTTTTACCTTCCTCTTTTTTCTTCTCATCTACAAGTACGTTTTCATAACATTTCACCTTGGTATGACTTTCAGTTTTGTTAGGATATGATACGAAAGCAAACAACCCCTCAAAATAAACAAGCATTAGAACAGTCTCCTGTAAGGAGAGTTTGGGTGCAGTAGTATGAAGTTTGAAGACTAATAATGCCAAATATTCATGGCGTGAATGATCCTCCAGTCCTGTCTGCTCAGCCTTCATGTGACCCCAGACCCGGGACCCTCCTCCGCTCCCCAGGTTCCCACTCTGGTCCCAGCACCGTCACCCCTGGATGGTGCAGCGGCCTCCAGGCTCGTCCCTCCCTTGGCCCTGGCCTTGCTCCTGTCTCTCTCTGCAGCAGCCAGGTGACCCTGTGGGGCTCAGAATGGAGCTGTCCCTGCTCCGCTCCATGCCTGTGGTCCCTGCCTCACTTGGGGACAGTTTAAGCTGGTGGCCTCTGCCCTGTGGTCTCCAGCCCATCCCCCAGCCCCCCATCACTCTCCCTGCCCTGGGGTTCCTTCTTAGACCTGGACCCGCAGCATGTTCCTGCCCCAGGTCTCTCCCTGGCCCCTCCCTCCAGCTGGGCCCCCTCCCCACATCTGCCCCATGTCCTCCCTCCCCGCATTCAGGTCTTTGTCCCAGTGTCACCTGCTCTGACAGGACTTCCCTGACCCCCTATTTACAGCTGTGATGCCCCAAGCCCTCCATCTCTACTCTTATACTTCCTTTTCCTCCTGCTCTCATCCCGAGGTTCACACTCCATGGGTGACCCCTGACACTCCATGTGTCCCCCTCTTTCCAGAATCCGGTTTCCCCCGGCTGCCTGCTGAGGACCGTGCCTGCCCACAGCAGGCTCTTGCTGAAGAAGTGAGTGTCTCGAGCACTGACTATGACCCTCGTGTAGGGCAAGGCCCAAATGAGATACTGTCCCCTTCTCACAACAGCTCTAGAAGTGGGTTCGAGTAGCACCATGGCCTGGTGTAGGACCTTGCCTGGCTCCTCGCAGCTGCTGAGGGGTGAGGTCGGCATTGCCACCCACTCTGTCTAGGACCAGAGCTAGGCTCTGAGTGCTGCCCACAGGGCTCTCATGCAGGAGTGACATGTTCTGGAGTGTTCCATAAAGGGTATGAGTGTTGAGGGGTGTGTGAGGTGACCTCCTCGCTGCACCACTACCAGCATTCAGACTGGCTGATTGGCTGGGAGAGATGACATCTCGGTGAAATTCCATTTGCATTCTCTCCTTTGGATTCTTAGCTGTGAGCTGGTCCCTACCAGGTCTCACAGACACCAGGCAACCAGGGGATGCTGTGACCGCCCCCTGCCCCCACCCCCAGCCCCCAGCCCTCCACCTGGATGCCCTGATCAGGCCCAGAGGCCCCTGGGTTCCATGACACATTCCTGCACATGGGACTTGCCCCCACCCCAGCTTATTTCTCTATCCCGAAAGTATACTGCGGAATTTTCTGTTCTTTGCAAAGCAACCTGACTCAGATACCAAGGAAACCTGTTTATTTAAAAAATTGATTTTTTTAAAAAAGCACTCTTTCCAGCGATGACTGTCTCTGTCTCTCTCAGAGAGGCCTCATCAAATAAGAGGAGCGAGGCTTTTGCAAACCTATGTGGAAATTAAACCCGCAATCTGGGCACACACTTGTCTGACAAGTGATAATTAACTGCCGACAATATAATTTCAGCTTGGACGCAAACATGTTTTTCATTAAAAAGTAATCAAAGATCCCTGCGTTGGGGAGCCTGGTCTCCTCTGCAGAACGCAGCCCCTCTGCCGACAGCTCCAGAGCTGGCGTTGAGGGGCCCCTGCTCCCTGGCGGCTGGGCTTTGGGCCCCAGGAGAGATGCTAGGATGGGGTGGGCTTTCGGGGCCCCTCAGACTCCAGGGGAATTCCCAGGAGGGGGCTTACCCTGTCCCTCGCTTACAGAGGGTCCATCCTCTCCACCCCTAGGGTGCCTGGAACGAGACAGAGCAGGGACTTAGCACCCACTGCAGCTTCTGGGAGGGTTGGGGGGCTCTCCTCTCTGCAGCCCTCCCTGCCTTGGGTCCTGCAGGGGTCCTAGCCCTTCCTGCACCTGACAGAAAGGAAACTGAGGCTCACAGAGGAGGAGTCACTTGTTCGAGGCCACACCGCTGGTGGGGTACAAACTCTGACCCTCACACCCCTTCCAATCCCCTTTCTGTAATGGACCCTTGTGTTCTGTGCTTCAGTTTTCTCATCTGTAAAATGGGGATGAGACGAGTACTCTCCTCCGGAGGTCGTTGGAGGATGGAATGAGCTGATACAGCTTTTGGAACAGTGCCTGCCCCATAGTAGACCCTCGGTACATGTTAGTGATAATGTTTATTAGTTATCATCAATAATTTATGTTCTACACAAATGAATGTTCGTGTCTTTCCCCACCAGATTCAGATGTGGAAACCCTATCCCATGCATAATGGACTGTCAGGAGCTGGGGCGTTTGGGGAACAATTAGGTCATGAGGGTGCAGCCCCCCATAAGCAGGATTAGTGCCCTCGTGAGACCCCCCAGAGCCCCTCCTCTTCCTGCCATGAGAGGACACAGACAGACAACAACCTTCTAGGAATCAGCACGGCGGTGCTCACCAGACACTCAGTCTCTGCACCCCAGGACAGCCTTCCCTGCCTCCGGATCTGTGGGACATAAATTTCTGTCGTTGATAAGCCTCCAGCACTGGAGGGTTCGAATATCAGCCTCAAAGGATGAGGGCCATATTAATCATATCAACAACATGCTGATATTATTCGGCAAACGTCTTTCTCCAATCCCCAGACCGGTATCTGCCAGTATATCATACCTATGAATTTCGAGGAGGATTCACAAAATTAAAACCATGATTAGGCAACACTGTAATGAAAGACAAAAGACTAAGAAAAAATGATGATTTTTACAAAGTAGCTGGAAAGATTCCCTCTCCGGGAAGGAGAAGCCGGCAGCAGACCCCCAGCAGCACCGGCGGCCAGAGAGACCGGCTCGTGCGGTCGGTGCCCAAATGCAACAAGCATGGCAGAATCCAAGACCTAGCTAAATTATCATTCAGAAGTGAGAGAGAAAGAAATACATTTTCAGGCAAAGACATACTTGCAGGCCCTACTTGGTAAAAGAACTAATAAAAAATCACTTGGGAAGGTGGCCGCTGAACCGAGAAGGGTGAGGATCAGACCAGTAATAGTGAGCAAAAACACGGGTAAATTGGGGGTCAGCCGCCCTGAATAAACAGCACCGCCAGCCGTATTAATCGCAGCCGAGGCAGGAACAGAAAAGGGGCGGGGCCGCAGGTCTGGGGGCACCGCCTCCCGCCTGAAAAGGAAGATCAGAGGAAACGCAGGCCGGGTCTCTGAGCTGTTCGGAGGCGGGGGCGGGGGACATCGATTTACTTTGGATTGTGTGAAGTCAAGTGTGCTTATTATGATCTGAAGGCCAAACAATTAAAGAAGAGCACAGAATATGGAATTTCCAAACCAGCAGAGAGAGAAGAGGGAGTAAACAAAACCTGATCGATATGAACGGGCCGCGGGAGCTGAGCCGACAGAAATGGAGAGGAAATAAAGAAGCAATGTGAACGGACAGATCCTTGCAACCGAAAGCACCGAGAAGGAAGGTGAATCCTGGCTCTGCCGTTCACGTCTGCGTGTGACTTTGGGGAGAGGGCACAGTGTCATGGCCCCTCCGACCCTGATTTCTTCATCTGCTCCCTGAAGGTAGCGGCACAGTTTGTTCAAGAGCCGTAGCAGCACGCTCCATTCAAGGGCACCAGGAGAATCGGGGCGCTTGGGAGGTGGCCATCCTCCTCCTCACCGTCCCTCCGTGCCAGGCGCCTTCCCATGTGTGCTCCACACGCCATCTCGCTTACTCCTCACCACTGCCCCAGGAGGCTGCGCTGCTGTCATTGTCACTTCCCTGAAGAGAAAACAGGCTCAGAGGCGAGAGGCTGGCTGAGGTCCCACAACCTGGCAATGGCTGAGCCTGGACCCAAACGGGAGTCCTCTGGCCCTGGAGCTGCTTGCTGACTCCAGGTCCCTGAGCAGCTGACTCCCCTTTCTGGGTCTCAGCTTCTAACCTGTGCATCGTGGGCCACACACAGGGCAGCCTGGGGCTGGGCAGAGGGGCAGCACGTGGACCCCCAGCGCCATTCCCAGCACAGGGTGACCGGTCAATAAGGCTGTTACCACCTCACTGCAAAGGCAAGGAACCTGAGGCTTCGATGGGCCAAGAGCTAGCATAACCCCGCTGGCTGACCCGCGCTGACCTGTAGGCATCAGGCTCCCGGCTAGAGTGCGAGTTCTGGGAGTGAGGCCTGTCGGCCTGGTTTCACGGACTCGTATCTAGAGCCGACCTGGGTAACAAGTGGATGAATGACTGACGGAGTGAGTAAATGAATGAAGTGTCCTTGGGTCCTACTCCACACACCTATCATTCCCATAAGAACGTTCTTTATGCCCAGGGCCGCCCTCGCAGGAAGCAGCTCTGAGAAGTCTCATGGTGGCAAGACACAGACCAGCCTCCCATTAGGACAAACAAGGCCACCTGATGTCCAGTTGAGTTCTTTTCTTTCACACATGTCACCACCTGACACATTTCACACCTTCAACCCCTATGACCTGTGTCCCCGGCACCACGCCATCACCCTGGAGCAGGGACTTCGTTCACTGCGGGGTCTCACATAGCAGGTGCTTAGTACAGCGACTTCATTCGATGCTGACATGACATCGCCTTCCTGAGGCTCAGCGTCATCATCTGTACTACAGGAGGATGATGCTCCTGCAGCTGTTGTGGGGACATGAGACTCCACTGGTCCTGTCCTCGGTGCAAGGGACGCAGGCGGAGGGGAGTGGCCGCTCTTCACCTCTTGGCAAAGAGGGATCTTGTATGAGTCGTGGACGTGTGGACATGGCAGTGTGAGTGTCTTCTCTTTTCTTTTTTCTTTTGGGGCTAAATCTTTCTGCAGTGAAGCTTTATTTTATCAGAGGAATAAGAGATTATCAGCTGGCTCAAGCAGCCCATCAAGGAAATTTCCAGAGGGACAAAGAGGCAGGAAGCCTCTCTCCCAAGACAGACTCTGCTTTATCCTTCACATAGTCGGTAATAAGTATCATTTTTGATGCTTGAAATGTCCCGGGAGTTGCAGTTTTTACCCACATTCCTTCATTTAAATGGTAGTTCACAGCCAGAGTGGACTTTTGCCCCTCAGGGGACATTTGGTACCGTCTGGAGACATTTTGGTCGTGGCAACTTGGCGGAGGTGGGGTGGGGAGGTGTGCCTCGTAGCAGAAAGAGGCGGTGTCTGCTGCTGTACGTGGCACGGTGTGCAGGCCAGGCCCCCAGGCAAAGAACGATCCAGCCCCAAATGTTGGATGTGCTGAGACTCAGAAACCCTGACGTGCACCCACACGATGAGCTTGTGAGAGAGATGTCCGCCCCCACCTTAGAAATGAGGAGACAGGGGTTTGGAACCTGAAGTGACACTGATACGAGGACGTGGCTGAGCTGAGACTGAAACCTGGGTGTGTCTGGATCTGAAGCCTCCGATTCTTTTGTTCCTGAAGTGGCCACTGTGTGTGCGTGTGTCCCCGCCTGCACCGGTTTCACACGTTGAAGCCCCACCCCGCAGCGTGGCTGCATGCTGGTGTGTTTGGTCCTCATAGTCGTCCCTCGGGCACCACCAAGTCCCACGGGCTTTTTACGTAAACAGGCTTCATGGCAGCACACACAACGTGGTCCATCACGGGGAAGGTGCACGAACCGTACAGCTGCGGAATTTGTGCGCACAGCTGTGCTGGCTGCCGGAGGCCCCGGGACCCTCTCCCTGCCGCCGCCCCTCTGAGGGCCACCACCGCGCTGACTCCTCACACCGCGGACCTCCTTCACCACTCTGGAGCTTCAGGCAGATGTGCTCATACTGCCTGGGCTCTCACGTGTGCGGCCTCCTCCGTGGGTGACGCTGAGATCTGCCCATCTTGACACCTTAAACCTTGCACTGTCTGTTCTTGATGGCTATGTTCTCCTGTACGAGTATGCAACCGTTTACTTACCCACCGACTCTCCAGGGGATGCGGGTGATCGCCCGTTCAGCTGTTGTGGTTGATGCCATTGTGAACATTCTCCTGTGCATCCATGTGGGCACAGACCCAGCAGTGGGGTTCCCAGGTGAAAGGTCACACGCACAGTCAGCTTCAGTGACACTGACAATTTTCCAAAGTGACTGTCTTCGTGTGTGGGCTCCACATTTACCTGCCAATTCCCCCAGGCCACTCGTCCTCCCCCTGACCTTGGCTTACCCTTGTCTGTGTCAGGTCCCTCTGACCACCCTCAGTCCTCCCTCCCAGGCTTGGTTCCTCTGGGGGGCTTCAGTGAAGGCTGCCCCCACCCCCTCGTCCTGCAGCTGGCTCTCTCCAGCCTCTGTCCTGTGTTTCTGTTCTGAAGACACATCCTTGGCCACTCTGGGGGAAGTCCTCCGGGCCTGGTCTGACCTGGCCGCCATTCCCACACTGCAGGTGGCTGGGACTTCATTCTGCTGAGGAGACTCGGGGGCCCAGAAGGCGTGCCTCTGAGTGATCCCACCTGAGAGCCCAGGGAACTGGGGTGCCTGGCTGAAGGGTTTTTTGGGGGGGTTGTTAATTCCCTGGTCCCTCTGGCCTGCCCTGTAGGAGGTCAGAATGGGCACAGGAAGCTCGATGGCATACAGGAGTTGGTCCTGAGGGTCAGGCCTGCCCTGACCGAGGGGGCCCATGCTGTGGGTGGGCCGTGCAGGTGGAGAGTAAGAAGGCGTATCTGAAAGGAGTAGGCACATTGTAAACAGAGTAGAATTTTATGGGGATGCCGAACTTCCAAGCCTGGGTGACTGGGAAGGTTGTGGAACAAATCTGGGTGACTGGGGACACAGGCGAGGAGCCGGCTACAGTGGAAAGATGGTGAGCTAAGGGTTGAACACGTTGGGTTTGGACACGTGAGTCTGAGATGACAGCAGTCCAGCAGGAGGGAGAGGCCCGACAGAAACATGAGAACAGGTTGCGAGGGGACTGGCACTGGAGCAGCGACACCGGGGAGCCTCGGCTCTGCTGCCTGCTCTGGGGCTGCGGTCAGCTGCAGCCACTTTCCCCGCCACCTTCACCTCCCACTGCCCTCCCACCTGCGCAGGTGGGAGCAGGGGACAGTGAAGTCCTAGCCGTCAATACTCAGCGGCGGGGTTTATTTAGAGACTGGTCGGGGGCTTCTGAAACGGCCTCGGTGAGCTCCCCTGCCTGCCTAAGATGCTTTGGACCCCACTGCACACCCACTGTGTGGGTGACGCTGAGTCTGCGACGATGGGAGCAGGCCGAAACGGGTCATCGTCGGGAGGAAGTCTTGGAGAGACAAACAGAAAAGTGACCCCGAGGTCCAGCATGCCTCTAGTACCTTCCCGGCTCGGGGACCAGGGTCCACCTTCTGTGAGCAGATCCAGCCTCTCTGTCAGCGCCCCTGCTCCCGCACGGGGGGGGGGCGCGGGCAGCCATCCTCCCGGCTGTGGGCTCGCGGGTGTCAGCCCTTCCGAGACCCAGAGGGAAGAGCGAGAAGCCTCCTCACGGTCTCAGGCCCCAGCAGCTCTCTCCAGCCGGTTCTCACCAGGTGCGAAGACACTGGGTGACACATGGGACGACTCCATGTTCTCTCCAGGAAGGGGCTCTGTGATCGGCCCCCAGGACACAGGTGCTAGCTCTCTGCTGGGCCACTCGGCAGTCACTCTCACCCTCAGCATTTGGGGACACCTCATACAGGAGCAGACCAGCCTCAGGCCCCTTTCCCTCTGGTTCAAGGACTCCCACTTGGGCACCTGGAGAACTCGGGACACGGAAGCCACACACCTGCAGCCCCAGTTCTGGCAGGTGGCCCCGGGCAGGTCCCATTGCCTCTCTGGGTCGAATTTATGAACTGAAAGTGACAAGGTCCACCTGCTAGGACTGCGGGGCGGGATGAAACGCAACAACCAGTGTGAGGGTGTTGAGCAAGCGCTGGCTGTCAAGTATAGCCCAGAGTCATTGCCCCTCAGACTGTAGGGAAGACAGGACGACATCTCTCCTCACCTTCATTCCTTCTGAGCAATCCCAGACTCACCAGGACTACACTCCACGCCCACCCCCATCATTCTTGTCATTCAGCTATGACACATTGAAAATTTTAAACTTGGAAGGGACCGTAGAGAAGCACTAGTCCAACTGGGGAAACTGAGGCATAACAGGGGAGACGATGGGAGCCCCACCCGGGAGGCCCGGCACTGAGCCCTTGCTCCACCCACCTGGGTCTCAGCTCCCTGGGGTCTCCCGCACGCCTGCCGGGGGGCTTCTCGGCAGTTCCTCTCACCAAGATCAAAAGCTATCAGGCGTGAAACCCCGCTCTCCATAGCTGGAGGTAATTTGTCCCCGGGGCTGCCTTTTTCTTTGTTTTCTTCTTAGGATTACCTCCACTGCTTAAAAAGCACATTTTTAATAACCTAATGTGGCTGTCAGTTTCATGCCGCAAGAAAGCACGTGACCTGTCCCCTGTGTGAATGCAGCTTTACACCAAGTTGAAAGAACCATCAAACGAATATATTACAAAAAGAAGGGGTTTGATTTGGGAAAATTCAAGCCACCGCACACATATTTTGCCTCCCAACCTTTCATACACTGTCTATTTTTTTAACCAAGAAAAAAATCGTTTTTAAAGGTTACCTTCCCCTTAAATATCTGAATGCGTGTAATTTGAGCTTGTGTCGAACACGTAAAATGTTAGTGTTTTACCACTTACATAATCTCGCCCTCTAGTCTTTCTTCAGCGCAGGAGGCTTCCTCCCTGCGGTTTCTCGTGCAGCCCGAGGGTTTGTCTTTTCAGCCCAGGGGTGAGGGAGCCTGAATTCAGGTGAGGGCCACAGCTGAAAGATTTCATTTAGGGTTCCGTAACACCTGCCATGTAGTGGTCGTCACAGCTGCCATCTCCTGAGGGCCTACTGTGTGCCAGGTGCTGTGCTGGTGTTTTTTAAATCCCTCATCTCACACTGTCATGCCATCCTTAGAATTAGGCCGCTGTCACCCGCAGCCCTGGCCATCCAGACTGGACGCCAGTCTGCCGCACCCCACTCTTGCCCCCATGGTCTCTTCTCCATCGAGCACCAGGACAGAGGCTTTAAAAACGCCCGTGCAACCACACCCTCCTCTGCTCACACCCCCATGGCTCCCGCCTTTCTCAGGGTGGGGCACCCCGGACCCTGTGGCCTCTCCTGCCCTAACAGCCCCCCACTCTGCCTCGGATACTCCATGCCGAACCTTGAGAGCACTGGGCAGGCTCCCACCTCTGCCCTGCGGTTCCCTCGGTTTGGGCGCTCTCCCCGGCCCACTCCCGGCTTACAGCCATCCGTCTGTCCATCCGGTCTGTGCGCAACGAGCCCTTCCCAGTAAGGCCCTTCCTGACCACCCATATAAAACTGCACCCCGACTCTCTGAACCCACTTCTCACTCCTCCTTTCTGATTCATTTATCTTCTTTCATTTACCACTACGTGATGTCTTCTATATACTTTATTTTTTTGCCTTGTTTATCAGTTGCTGCTGGTCTTTTTGTTTGCTGCTAAATACCATAAATACTTACTATATAAATGAACAAAAGATTCAAATTTGCAGTGTGTGGATCGGGGGATACAGATAAGAACCAAGTACAGATAAATATATAATAAAATTTCTAACAGTGATAGGCGCTGTGAAGAAAGTGACTGTGTGATTATTTTAGAATAAGGCCCAGGAAAACTTCCTGGAGGAGGTGACGTTTGAGCTGAAACTGCACATTTGACAGACCAGGCAACAGGCCCTGGAAGGGGATGACTTGCCCATGACTGTGCAGGTGGTGAGCTGTGGAGTAGGTGTTGAGGACACAGGGAGGGTGTGCTCAAGCCCCAGGGAGCTCTCCTGAACCCCAAAACGGACAGTGTGAGACAGGTTGGTAAGTCAGGACAAGTGGAATTGAAAAACTGAGAAAGATAGTTACACGGTCAGGCAATTCACAGCCATCTAGTAAACTGTAAAGTCCTACCTCCCTAGCCAAGGAGACCTCAGAGTACACGGTCTGCACTCCCCCCCCCCCCCCCGCCCAACCAGGGGTAAACAGCTTACAGCACCGTGCTCAGGGAGAGGGAGAGCAGAAATCCCGTTAGTGCCGTTTGTGCCCGCCACACGCGTGGACGACGGATGGATGAAGTCAGGGGAATCAACCTCATTTTGGCGTGTCAGCGTAAAGTGGGTGGATACTGTGTTGAGACCCTCCCCTGAGACCTCCCCCAAAATTCCTGCCTTTGGAAAACAGGTAAGAACCTTCAAGACAAGGACCCTGCGTGGGCTGTCTCTGGAGCACACTCACTCTCGCTTTCCTCCGCTCTCAGGCATGCATCTTCATTTTTCCCTCCTAGACTCTGAGTTCCCAGGAGACTTGCAACCAGGGAGCAGCAGGCAGTGAGGGCTCATCTCGGGCTGACCCCCGAACCTGTCTCCCAGACCCAGCGAGCTGACAACAGCCCAGCCTGGGCTCTCTCCTGCTGCTGCTTCTGTCCTAGGCCCTTCCTGGGTTCACTGTCTTCAGCTTAGTAGACGTCCTCTCAACGTCACCTGGTCTGCTGTTGTGAAATCTTTCCTGCACAAAGTCAAGAGCCCACACACTACCATTTGGCCTGAGGCAGACCCACTCTGGGCCTGGTCCCTTTCGGGGTCCTGCAGGGCCCTGTGCTGACCTTGCCCTGACCTTTCAACTACTGTGTTGTGGCCATTACTCCCTGTGGTTCCCCTCCCCACAGGGCTGAGAGTGTCACCCTTTGGGATCAACAGGGGCTCATCACGCTTGCAGGCCTAGGATTAGTCACAGGGCTTGTGCACAGAGGGGCCTCTGAGAAGTTGTTTGAATGAATTAAGTGAATTTATTTCCAGGCAGGGGATGGCATGCTGTAGCCATAAACATAAAGGAATGTCCCATTGTAGGAGGTCCTGGAAAAGTGAGGCCCACGGTGGGCAGGGAGTTGTCCAAGGTCATTGGGCCAGAGTTGGAACTCGAACCCAGACCTCCTGCAGTGGGTCCCACTTATGGGACGCCTGCTGAGGAGGAGGCCTGAGATGCCTGGTCACTGTCACGAGAATCCAGATGCCTCAGAGGCAGAACAGTGTCACCACGGGTTGCACGTGGTAAAAGGATGAGGCTCTGCACCGGAAGTGTCAGATTCTCTCAGCCCGGAAGGACACGTGTGCACCCTCAGTGGAAGAGAGCTGGACCAGCTCCAATTCATGACTGTCTTTTCAAACCCATGGAAGAGCTGAGGTCAAGGGGCAAACTAGCCCTAACTCTGTGCAGAGACAGGCACTTCTCTCAAGGAGAGGGCAGACGGAGGCACTCCGTCCGTCATCCGGGGTAGGCGCCGCCAAAGACAAGGAAGGAGGGTTGAGTTGGTGAAGGCCAATCGAGGCTTTCTCGGCAGCATGAAGTCCACTAACTTTGGGGCATCTGTACCAGTTTGCTGGCTTTCCCTTGAACCCCTGACATGGCTCACAGAAAAGGTCAGAAAGAGTCCTAAGCAAGTGTCTATTGTGGCTCAGACATGGGGGAGTTACCAAGAATCCTGCCCAGATCTTTCTCCCCTCTTCCTCCTATGAAACAAAAGCCTTAGTCTAAGTGGAAAACGGAACAAGAGCACCTGCTTTTAAGGCAACGGTGAGAGCCCAGTTCAGCTGGGGGAAGGGAGGGGAGAATCCCTCTTCCTGGGGGAGGGGCAGGAATACTCCCTGGGCCAGAACCACGGAGGGGAAGGGGGAGGGGAACTGAGAAAGCCTCACCCTGAGATGCAGGGATGCGGGGCCTAAGCCGAGGTTCAATCAGAACAGAAAACACACTCCAGTATCCCCACCACCAAGCTAACAGAGCATGCCTTACTGGGAAGACCAGGATGATGCTGAGGGAGGAGCCGGAGCTGGAGGGAGGGTGTAGAGAGAGCCTCTCTGAGGCCCACATGAAGGGAAGTCCTGAGGCACAGTTTCTAACAGACACGGCTCTGGAAGACCATTCTCTACCCTGAACACAAGGAGTGTGAATCTTGAGGTGCACTGCGGGTAACCATAGCAACAATGAATTTCAAACCCAGTCCAATTCCTGACTGGATCAACTCAAATCCCATCACCAAGGCCTAGCAGAAGGAAAGGTGTGCTCATTTCCAGGCACAAAAACTTCTTAGACTCTGAGCTAAGAAGTTCGGCTTTCGACAAAAATGTTATGAGACATGTAAGATACAAAGCAATCACCAGAACCAGACTCAGACATGATGCAGTTGGTGAAAACATCTGACGAGGAATTTTTAATAGCTGTCATTAATATGTGAGAGGACAAGGGTGGTTGGGTAATTTCAGCAGAGCAATAGTAACTGTAGGAAAAGATCAGATGGAACTGCCGGAAGTGAAAAATGCAGCAACCGAGATGACGAGCGCATCTCACAGGCTCCTCAGCAGGCTTGGGACAGCCAAGGGTTGGGGAACAAGAAGACAGGTTGGTAGAAATTATTTAAACTGAAACACAAGGAGAAGGTGGGGAGAGAGAGAGAGAGAGAGAATACAACAGCCAAAACAACAGTGATAAAATATCACACAGCCTAATAAATGTGTGATTAGAACTTTAGAAGAAGAGAGAGAGTGAAGCAGAAAAGCGTTTGAAGAAATAATCACCAAGAATTTCACAAAGCCAATGAAAGAAAAAGTACACATCCAAGAAGCTCAGACATCATCAAGCAAGCGTAAGTGCCATCCACACAGCCCTAGGCACATCCTGTTCGAACTGCTGGAGGTAAAAAGGCAGGGAGACATCCTGAAGGCAGACAGAGAAAGGAAAGGATGTTGTGCAGAGAGAAACAGGGAAAAGACTCAGACCGGACTGCTCAACAGAACCCGTGCAAACCAGGAGATAATGGAGTGACATTTTTGAAGTGGTAAAAGGAAAAAACAACAACAATAAAACAAACCAAGCTGTCAGCCCAGAATTCTATACCAGAAGAAATATGTTTTAAAAAATGAAGAAGAAACGAAAACTTTCTCTAACAAAAATTGAGGAAATACATTGATTTACAGGTACTCTAAGAAATGTTGAAGGACATTTTTAAACAGAAAGAATATGATATCAAACAGAATCTTGGATCTGTGCAAAGAAATAAAGAGGTGGACTAATTAAGGATATGTGTCGCAAATCTTGGGGAAGCCACGGCAGCTATGAGAAGAGGTATAAATAATAAGTTAACAGATGAGATAAAATGGAATGGTATAAATGATCAAGTCACTCAAAAGAAAGTCGAAGACGAGGGAAAAAGAAACAACAGATTGAACAAATATAACACTCTCGTGTGGAACTTAAAAAGTCGGACGGAGCACTTGTGAAAGCCTCTCCATCTGGAACATTCTCTGAACCTGGGAGCTCCTCCCTCGACAGGGAAGACGTCCCAGTGTTTCATAAGGAGTCATGCTCTCGGGCTCACCGACGAGACGCATTGAGGATATGGGGCACCTTTTCTCTCCTAAGTTGATGTGAGTCTGTGACTAACAGTGAAAGCCACCACGTGGTGGGCATCTCCTTCACTCATGTAACAGATCTCTGCCCAGCGCCCACTGGATGCAGGATGCTGATGCTGTCAGACTGAACCCGACAGAGCTGTTAAGCGTCAGAGGCCGACCAGCTTGACTCCCAGCTATGAGAACACATCTGGGGGCCTCTACCCCCACACGAGAGCCGCTCAGTGCCGACATTCTTTCCTCCCCTACTCACGCGCTGGTCCTTGGCCTTTTTATAGCCTTGGGTTTTGGAGCGTGGGTTGTGGAAGAGGGAGGGGGGCAAGCACACGGAGAACGAGCCACAGAGCCGAGTGAGGATTTCCTGCCCGTTTCTTCCCGTAACGAAACAGGCAGTGCAGCACAAGCTCATGTTAGCACAGCCTATATCTGAGGTAGACGTCAGTTAGAGCCATTTTCTTTATCAACTGTTTCAAGGCCGGCATTAATCTCTTCATCGGCTGAACTCCTCAGGAGAAAACATGCTTCTTCAGGAGTTTTCTAACCAAACATAAATGCCTCATTAAATTAAACATATTAACCTGAGAACAGTATTGATGTCAGACAGACTAATGAATGTCATTATAGAGAATGTACAATAGTCCTCAGAGGATCCCCACCAGCCATTAGGAGCCCTCTGCAAATGTGCTCAGCTTTTGTCGCATGTGGGATCATCAAAGAGAGAGGGAGGGAGGCAGAGGAGGAAAATGGCCAAGGGAAAAGGGCTGCTCCGGGCACGACGCATCTTTCCGAGCGTCACCCTGATTAATTCCAGAATCTTTGATCTTTGAGAAGGGGCATGTGGCTGCCCTCTCTCACGTGACGTGGCTCACTGTTGACTCCAGGAGGAGGAAAGCTGAGTTTTGCCTCTGAAATGTGAGGAGAGATGAGACTTGGGCATCAGGAAACCTAGGTCCTCATTCTTGTTCTGGCTCTGCCACACGAGGACTGGGAATGATTCTCGGGTGTTCTGCGTGTGCCAGTGGACCAGACCTAACTTCTCCCATTCTTATTGGAGCCAAACACTGCTGGGCACTTTCTCATACTGCCTTTTATCGAATGCCCACAGAAACCCAGTTAGACATAGATTTTGGCCCCGGAAGGGGAAAACCAAGGCTCAGAGAAATAATCTGACCTGCCGTGCTAGATCCTGGGAAAGCAGAGGCAGGCAGTGGGACCCTGCCCTGGGAAGACCATCTGTGGAGAACTGCACCCACCTTTGTACCCCGGTGCAAAAGGGGAGAGAACACTGGAGCTTGGTCAGAAGAGCAGTATGCAGGATGCTCACGGGAGGAGGGCTGTTGAACCTAGAGAAGGAAAGGTCCTACAGACCAAAGAGATGTCTTGAAGTACAAAAAGGGCTTCCATGGGGAAGGAGCTCATGACCTCAATGGGGGCCGAAGGGACAGGGTTTCGACAGGCTGAGCTGTCCAGAGGTGGCCGGGGCTTCCTCGAGATGCAATAAGCTCCCCACTGTACAGGTGCCTAGTAGTGATTAGATGCTCCTTGCTGGAGGGCATAATATCAAGACCACCTGTGTTTGAATGGCAGCTACTGTGTTTTGTTTTTTGGAACAAAATATTTCACCTCTCTCACTCAGTCTCCTGCTTTCTCAAATGGAGGGAATAATGCTCTCTACCCCCCCTGGATTATTTTGTGAGGATTAAGTGCAATAGGATATGCAATCCATTACTCTCAGCCTCCCTGGGAGCTGATGTTTTTTACTACCGATGTTTTATTTTTATTGTGTGGATTCTAGCATCTGATGGGGCCTTGCTTGGACTTTTGCCCACTTCCAGAACTCAGCTTTTTTTAAGGAAAGATCCCTCTGTTAGTGCTGTTAAAATTAAGGGGGCTATTCCCATGATCAATTTATTGCCTCTTTGCTCAAATTTCCTTCTTTTTTGCCCTGCACTGTGATACTGAAGCTGACCAGAACCTTGCAAATATGTCTATGCCAGATGGTGTAATGTCAGATATTGTCAGTAGGGGACGCAGGAAAGACACCGCGAATCTGTAAAAGAGGATGGATTGAAAAGTGAAAAGGATGGAAAAAGATAATGCAAATGGCAAGCAAGAGAGCAGGTGTGGGTATACTTATATCAGAAGAAAATGGACTTTAAATCTAAAAATCTTACCAAAGGCAAAGAAGAACATTATATATTCATACAAGGTTCAATATCGCAAGAAGGCACAACACTTACAAACAGGTTTGCATCTAATGGCAGGCCGTCAGATGCAGCAGGCCCTCGAATAACCCCATTGAGCTCAACATGGTACCATCGAGATGTCTGAGAAAAACAACGGGTCGCTGACTGGGGCCACTGCCTGTATGGGGTTTGCACGTCCTCGCCGCGCCTGCGCGGTTTTCTCTGGGTACTGCTGTTTACCCCCGCATCCCGAATATGTGCACATCAAGGTAACTGCCATGTCTAAATGGTCCCAGTGTGCGTGAGTACGGGGGCATGCGTGTGCGTGCACCTGGCAGTGTGGCCTGGCGTTCTGTCCAGGGCTGGCTCTGCCTGGCGCCTTGAGCTACCAAGGATCAGCTCTGGCCGCTTGCAATCCTGAACTGGAGTAAGTGAG
This sequence comes from Tonatia bakeri, assembly GCA_004024845.1. Taxonomy (NCBI): domain Eukaryota; kingdom Metazoa; phylum Chordata; class Mammalia; order Chiroptera; family Phyllostomidae; genus Tonatia; species Tonatia bakeri. The sequence goes on along the minus strand of PVIA01003582.1, from coordinate 6,789 downwards.
ATGGAAAGTAATTATTTTACTTGTTTTCATTAGTCTTCCTTAAGCGTATGTGTATCTCACATTTATTTTAATGTATCATATTAGAAGTGTTTTGGGTCTTTATTTAGAAGTTCAGAGATGTTTTTTGTGAGTGGAAATATGTGACAGCAGGAACTTAACTCTTGTTTCTATCAATTAGCCCATGGTAATATCAGTTTCATTATACATCATTTCACTTGAAGCCACATTTTCCAAGAACTTATCAATGACATTAAGTGAGGACTTCCTGTATATGAGGCAAAAACTGACAGAATTGAAGGGAGAAATAGTTCTATAATAATAGTTTGGACTTCAATACCCCACTCAGTAATGGATAGAACAACCTGACAGAAGCTAAGGAAATAGAGGCCTTAACACAAAACAGATATAACACATACAATGGTGCACCTGGATCTAACAGATATAATGGTGCACTATTCTCAGAAAACAACAACAACAAGCAAAACAAAACAAAACAAAACAAAAGCTACTCCCCCACATTCTTCTCAATTGTACATGAGGCATTGTCTAGTATAGACTGTATGTTAGGTCACAAGTTAAGTCTCAATAAGTTTAAAAGGAGAGATATTGTGCAAAGTATCTTCTGCAACTACAACTGAGTGAAGTTAGAAATCAATAATAGAAGTAAAACAGGAAAATCCACAAATTTGTGGAAATTAAACAGCACACTGTTAAACAACCAATGGGTCAGAGGAAAATCACAAGGAAAATTAGAAAATACTCAGAGATGAAAGAAAACAAAAACACAATATACCAAAACTTATGGGACTTAGCAAAAATAGAGCCAAGGGGGAAATTTATAACTGTAATTTTTTTACAATAAAAAATAAGAAAAATCTTAAATAAAAACCCAAAATTTCTAATCTAGAGAACTAGAAAAAGAAGAACAAAGTAAACCAGAGCTGCTAGAAAGAAGGAAATAATAAAGGTTAGACTAGAGATGAGAGAGATACTCACAAGTAATAGAAAAAAAATGGAGAATATCAGTGCAAACAAAGGTTGTTTTTTTTAAAAGATCAAAAATATTGACAAACTTTTAACTAGATGGACTAAGCAAAAAAGAGAGAAGACTCAAAGTACTAAGATAAAAAATAAAAATGGTAACATTACTACTGATTTTAAGGAAATTAAAAAAGATTATAGGAGGGTGCTATGAACAATTGTATGACAAGAAATTGGGTCAATTAGATTAAATGGACAGATTTCTAGAAACAAAAAGCCTACCCAGCCTAAATCATGAAGAAATAGAAACTCTAAATAGACCTATAACTAGTAAAGAGATTGAAACAGTAATTTTTAAAAAATCTTCCCCCAAAAAGAAATGTTGGGGACCCGATGTTTTCACTGGTGAATTGTAACAAATATTTAAAGAAAAGCTAGTATCTGTCCTTTCAAACTTTTCCAAAAAACTGAAGAAGAGAGAATACTTCTTAAATCATTCTGTGAGGCCAGCATTGCCTTGAAACTAAAGCCAGACAGATATTATAAAAAAATCTGTAGACCAATATCACTAATAAATATTGATGCAAAAATCCTCAAGAAAATACTAGCAAACCAAACTCAGCGGCGTGTTAAAGGGATTATAGAGCGTGGCCATGTGGGATTTATTCATGGAATGCAAGGACAGTTGGACAGATAAAATCTGATCAACATAATGCACCAGGTCAACAGAATGAAGGGGAAACAGTCATCTCAATTGATGTGGACAAAAATTGGACAAAATTTGATAACTAATTAATTATTTAATTAATATCCAGAATAGATAGAGAACTTCTAAAACTCAACAACAGCAAAAAGCCCTTTTCAAAAATGGGCAAAGGACTTGAATAGGCATTTCTCTAAAGAAGATGTACAAATGGCCAGTAACAAATGGAGAATGCTCAACATCACTGATCGTTAGGGAAATGCAAATCAAAACTACAACGAGACACTACCTCACACCCATTAGGATGGCTACGATAAGAAAGAAAAACAGAAAATTATAAGTGTTTGTGAGAACGTGGAGAAATTAGAACCCTGTGCACTGTTTGTGGGAATGTAAAATGGCACAGCTGTTAAAGAAGATGTGACAGCTCCTCAAAAAAATAAAAAAAAATTACTATGTGATCCAGCAATTTCACTCTGGGTAGATAGATCCTCAAAAGAACTGAAATTGGGGTCTCAAAAAAAATTGTACACTCATGTTTGGAGTAACATTTTCTCAATAGTTAAAACATGGAAGCAACCCCCTAGTGAACGAAAGACTAAACAAAATGTACATGCGGCGGTGCGCTATTCAGCCCTAGAAGGGAGGGAGGTTCTGACGCATGCTGCAGCACGAATGGACCGCGAGGACGCTATGCTAAGTGATGTAAGCCAGCCACAACAGGACGAATTCTGTATGATACACGAACACGAGTACTTAGAGTAGTCGAATTCGTAGCAACAGAGGTAAAATAGTGGTTGCCGGGGTGGAAAGAGGGAGAAATGCGATGTTGTTCAACGGGCATCACTCTTGAAGGACGAGAGCTGTGGGGATGGCTGGTGGGGTGGTCGCACAGTAACACTGCTGCATTTAATATCACTGCACGGTACACCCACATATGGTTAAGACAATAAGTTGTATGTTATGTGTATTTATTATTATAAAAATTTGAGAAAAGGATGAGATTTCTCAAGCAGATTCTGATTTTCTTTTCTTCTTGCTCCTGTGGCCTGAGCCTTGGTGGCATGGGAGTGGCCCTGTGCCTCTCTCCTTTCTGAGAGTTCTGTTATTACCCAGTGGGAGCTTCCTCCTCACTGGCTTTGGCTCGCTGACCGTGGACCATTTCCAGCTCACGCTCCCCAGTGAACTTCTCCTTCATCCACCAGGCCACAGCGATGCCATTTTCAGCCACGTTTGGATCTCGGCCTGAGCAGTGCGGCTCTCTCCCAAGGTCGGTCCTTCCTTGAGGACCCTTCTTCGGCCCAAGAGGTAGTGGTAGCTGTTCCCTACATTTTATATTTCTGTGTTTTAAAATTTTGTTTTACTCCTTTTAGTTGTCCCTCATCTTTCACTAGTTAATAATTATTTATATTGAATTTTCTCAGTTCAAATTTCGTTTTTGATTTTTCTCTTCTGAATTGATGCCAGTGTGTGGTATTTGCCGATCTCTGTGGTGTAAATGTTGCCACTATGGTCAGTTTCTTTTAAAATATTTTATTGATTTACTTTTAGAGAGAGGAATGGAGGGAGGAAGAGAGGGAGAGAAACACTGATGTGTGAGAGATACATCGAACAGTTGCCTCTTGCACGCCCCTAACTGAGGACCTGGCTTGCAACCCAGGCATGTGCCCTGACTGGGGGATCAAACTGGTGACCTTTTGGTTCACAGGCTGGAGCTCAACCACTGAGCCACACCAGCCAGGGCGTGGCCAGTTTCAAACTACCACATTCAATGCAAAGTTTAGAGGAGATATGGAACAACACGGCATCATACAGTATTTTAGACACCATATGAATAATCTCAAAACAGACGCACTAGTAAAACATTATAAAGTAATTAGGATTTGATGAGTTTCAGAAGTTTATTGCCTTTGTTGTTAATGTAATTTTTTCATTATAAGATTACATAATTGAATTTTTAATCATGGCTGTGTTTAATGACTGACAGAACCCTTGAAAACACAACATGGGCTCCGGGAGCTGGTCTGAGCCGGCTCCAGCACACTGCTGCCCCCCACTCTCCCCGCCCCGTCGTCCTGGTTTCTGATCCTGCAGTTAGGGAAACAGAAACTCCTCCAGCTTCTCAGGCCTGTGAAAAAGCCCAACTCAGAGGCCGGGCATCTGGTCCCTGCCTCACTTGATCACCTCCCCTAATGTAGTGCTTGACACTCAATTTATTTTTCAATCCCATTATCATCAGAAACGATGATTAAGTTTCCAGTGTAAATACGGGTTGACCACGCTGAATTATTCAGAGGGTGGGTGGGTCTGACTGAGCATCATGGGTAACTGATCACAGCAGCGAGCACTTCTGTCCTAACCAAGGCCACCGGCAGGGAGGACCCTGGGTTCCCGGGGCCCCGTTGGAAGACCTATTTGGAACTTCACTGGTGGTCACCTGTCCCTTTGTCCTCTTGTAGCTTCTGGTGAAGAGGACACAGAGAATCACTCTCTCTTCTTTCTATCCTCCCTCCCAGCTTTCCTATCTGCCCCCAGAAAGGTCTCTAATGGATCAGAATCTCCTGCCCTGCCTCCTGGTCCAGAGGAGTGATGAGTTGGCATTTTGGTTTCTTCCCTCCTTACTACCCAAGCATGTGGGGAATGACTGACGTTCACACTGAAGGGGCTCTGGGAACAAGCACGCTGTTCACGACCATGTTCCCAGCCCTTGGGAGCAGATACACCTTCAGGACTGAGATCAGTCTGCTACCCAGGGCTGATGTGTTGGCTGATGACTTCTCAATCATCATCGACTACAAAATTGAAACTGGAGAAGCCGGTGTTCGTGCTGCCTGTCTCCACCAGAACCAATAAGCACAGACAGGGATTGAATCTTTATGAGTGCTTTATTCAGAGGCCTGGCGATCTGAGAAGACGGTGGGTTTGTACCCCAGCAGACGGCCCTACCTTTACTTTCAATCCAGCCTTGTTATAAGGAGAAAAAAGTGGAGGTAAGGGGTTTGGAATTAAGAAAGAGGTAATCAGTTAAAAGCTGCAGTCCAGCAATTTCCCTAACATCCTTTCCTCTGCTGACTGGTGGTGTTTTTATCTGGGTCTTGTGTCCTGTGTCCTGGGTGATTTCTTTATCTGTGTTCTGGGTGGTGGGATGTCTCTCCCTGGAAGACAGCGGCTCAGACACCATCTTGGTTGCTTATGGTCTCTTCTGGAGCACAAGGGTTGACTTGCTCGTGGCCTCTTGGCATCAGGGTGGGCCGTCCCTTCAGTCCTGAAACAATAGCTTTTACATGCATTAACCATGAAGCTTATTAACTATTACCTAAAACTAAAATTTTCGGACTCTTGAGTTCCCCATCGGAATGAACTTGAACTTTCGGCACTGAGGGCTCCCGAAGCCTGGTGTGAATTCCGCTCCAGGGCTCGCTGCAGAGCGGCCCGCCACAGACTGCGTCTCCTTCTGGTCTTCGTCTAACCGGACTCCTCTCCACGCTGGCCGCTTAGCTCTTGTTAATGGATTTAAATTGTTGGGATTGATCTTCTCATATAGAATATACCTGGGAGAAATAAAATCAAACAGCCTTAAATGAATTACTCCTCTCAAGAATAACAATCCCCTTGAGGTGTGAACTACCAGGGAAGTAAAGGCCTGTTGCACATCGATCGGGAGGGTGAGGAGAGGGACTCTGTGCAGCTGAACCCATCTGGGGCGTTTTCTCTGCTGTGTGGCGCGGCATGATCCTGCCCCACTCCCCAGCCCAGCTCTGCCCCCACAGGGCAGAGGGGGTCTGAGCTGTCCTCCCCTCTCTGAGGGGGAATGAGTTTCCTTAAAGAAGAAAGGGGGTTGAGTCCTGCCCTCTTCTCACCCTTACCCCCCACCCCCATCTATCTTCTGTTTCCTCTGTTACAAGCCCCGTTAGCTGAGGAGTGAGCCCTGGAGACACTGGGCACAAGACGGGTAACCCCCTCTCAGGGGAGGGGATGGCCAGGGAGGCTGGTGGGACTCCCAGGGGTGGAGGGGTAGGGGGAAGGGCAGGCAGGGCTTCTGAAAGGGCTTGCATGGCAGAGTGAACAACCAGGGTGTATAATGAGGGGTGGATTCAGTGGTTTCAGTGCGCGACCAGGGTCCAGGGCTCCCCATGCTGCCCACAGCGGGCTGCACTGCGAATACCAGAGCCTGCCAGTGGCAGATGAGAGCCATTCATATATTACCTCTTCCAGGTGAAGTTGACAGAGACCTGATCCCGGACCAGAGAAATGCCCCAGTGTCCAGCAGTGTCCCCTGCTGCTCATCTCTGTAGGCCTGGCAGGGCCCAGACTGGCTGGGGCTGGCTGCATCACCAGGGCCACATGACCAGCATGCCCTTGCTTCCCCCTATCCTTCCTGTAGCCGCTGCTGCCAGCCTGCAACCTCGGCGGTACCAGCCCCAACCTCAGCGACAGGCACCAGCCACCTCCTGGTTACAGTTTCCAAGATTTCAAGCAAAGTATTTAACATAAATTCTTACAGTAATGAAAGAGTGAAACTCTTCCATATTGGCCAGAGGGTTCTGGGAAAGTTTCAGAGAACAGGTGAGACTCAAATCTACTCTGGATTTCAGGCTAGTGGGAGAAAATGATGCAGGAAGGGTGTCCCTGATGAGGGCACGGCAGGTGCAAGGTCTGTGCAAAAGCCTGGTCTGTAGGAAGGGGTGGGACCCTAGATGCTACGTGAACTGCTTAAAAGAGATACCAACTTAGAAGCAAGGAGGAGGCGAAACCAGCATTTATTGTTGCATATGGATGTCCTCAGTGAGCTCACTCACCCTCAAAAACCTCCTGAAGGAAGTCAGAACTGGCTGGCTGCATTTCTCCTTCTCTTGGCAACAGGGCTACCTTGTGGGCACCCTGGTCCCCACTTGCATGGGTGAGGCTACACCCACAGCTCAGGAGTGGACTGTGTGATGCAGGCTTCAAGCAATCCATGTGGCCCACTCCTTCAGCCCCAGGAACGGGCACAGGGATGCGACCCAACCAGAGCCAATGAGGTGCAAGGAGACCTTTGCTGGGGTATCTAAGAAGCAGCTCCTGTAATTCTTTGTCACTGAGTCCGAACCTGGAAGTGTGGCATC
>PVIA01003581.1:0-163943 GCA_004024845.1 Tonatia bakeri | reverse complement strand
CAAAAAACAATCTGATTGAAAGTGGGCAGAGGATATGAATATTTCTCCCCCCAAAATGCAGCTTGCCTACACACATATGAAAAGGTGCTCAGCATCACTAGTAATCAGGGAAATATAAATCAAAACCACAATGAGTTATCTCCTCACACCTGTCAGAATATTAGCAAAAAGACAAGAAGAAACAAATGCTAGTGATAATGTAAAGAAAAAGTAACCCTTGTGCACTGTTGGTGGGAATTTAAGTTGGTGCAGCCACTGTGGAAATCAGTGTAGAGATTCCTCAAAAAATTAAAAATAGAACTACCACATGATTCAGCAGTTGCCCTTCTGGAATTTATTCAAAGGCAATAAAACATTAATTTAAAAATATATATGTACCTTCCTATTCATTGAAGAATTACTAATAATACAGAGGACATGGAATCCACCTAAGTGTCTATTGATGAGTAATTGATTAAAGAAATTGTAGAGGATCATATATATATATGGGTAGGGCATATATATGTGTATACATACACACTGGGATATTATGCAGCCATGAAAAAGAATTAAATCTTGCCCTGTGTGACACATAGACAAACTTTTAGGTCATTATGATAAGTGAAATTAAAAAACAAACAAATAAGACAAGAAAATCCCAAATTCTCAGTTCATTGATACAGAAAACAGATTGGCAGTTTTCTAAGGTGAGAGATGGGGCTAGGCCAATGGGTGCAGGGGGATCAAGAGATACACATTTTCAGTTGTGAAATGAATAAATCACAAGAATGTAATATACAGAACATATATTATGCAATATGAATGTAATATGTGTAATATGAATATAATAAGAATGTAATATATATGTAATACAGGTTAATAATACTGTATTACATATCTTAAAGTAGTAAAAGAAGTGAATCTTGAAAGTTTTCATAACAAGAAAAATATTGTAACTATGTATGATGATGTTAACTTCGTTTGCTATGGCGACCAGTTTACAATATATGCAGATATCAAACCATTATATTGTACACCTGAAACTAATGCAATGTTATGTAAGTTCTACATCAATAGAAAAAGAAAAAGAAACCAGTGAAACTGCATGATAGCAAGTATCGAACAAAAAATAAAATTGTATTTTATAGATTAATAGGTATAATATTTTAAAATTTTTATTTATTATTTTTAGAGAGGGAAGGGAGGGAAAAAGAAAGAGAAACATCAATGTGCTGTTGCTGGGGGCCATGGCCTGCAACCCAGGCATGTGCCCTGACTGGGAATTGAACCTGCGACACTTTGGTTCTCAGCCCGCACTCAATCCACTGAGCTACGCCAGCCAGGGCAATAGGTATAATTTTAATCATATTTTATATTCTATCATATTTTAGAATCCTAAATATGCACTATTTCTTTGATGCTTGGGATACGGGGGAGAATTATATGAGTGTAAGCATTATTGGGTATATCACCTGGCAGTAAGCTGCTGCTTTCTGCTGTATACACTTAACTTGGCTGGGTCTTTAGTTAAGTCCCAGCTCAAATGGTTAAGCTGGCATTTTTAATAGATTCTGATGCTCTTCGGTCAAATATTTAGACACAAAACTTTGTGGCAATGCTTTGTTGTTAAGAGATAAATGTGTATAATTATTTAATCTAATACTAGACCATGATTCAGTGGACAAATTCTTTTTTTTTAATTTTACTTTCAGTGGACAAATTCTTTAAACAATTATGTTGATTCTCTACTTTGCTTTGATAAGTATAAAATACATGATGTAGTAAGCACAAAATAAAGCTGGCTATTATTCTGTGGATCTGGGATATGTAGACAGTCAAACCATGAAATTTAAGGACAATACAGTCAGTTTAGAATCTATATTATCTGAATTGGTTTCCCCCACCAGTTAAATGTACCATAAAATGGCCAGTTTTTCACATTACTTCAGACTTTCTAAATCTGGATAAAGTGGAAATTTTAAGCAGAAAGCATTGGAAATAGTATTTGGAAGGTCATGAGAGACATGGTATGAATGGTTGAAAAATAATTACCTTCTGGATTTTTCTCAAAGTGATAGCAGCTGAAAATCAGGACTTGGTAGTCTACTAGTATTTGTATTAGAAGGTGGGAAATGCTTGGCCAGTTTACTAACCAGTGGAGTGGCATAATGATAGACTTAGCTGCCTGAAGACACATGCTGCCTTATTTTGTGATCCCTTGGAGAGATGAGACAAGGGTCAGCAAAGTAAACCTTGTGTGACAAATCCAGCCTGACAACTAACTTTTAAATAACATTTTGTCAAAACTCAGCCTGCCACTTCTTACGTATTGTCTACGGAACTTTCCCACTACAATGACAGCTTTGAGTAGTTGCATCAGACACCATGTGGCCCCCAAAGCCAAAATTATTTGTTACCTGGCCCTTTCCAGAAAAATTGTCACCAAGCCCTGCTGTACCTGCCTCACTATTGTCAAGTGGAACACATCCTACAATGGATGAGTAGCAGTTTCTGATAATTAATCATATGTTTTATTGGATCTCATGATACCATCTGAACGTGCTTGAATCCAACATTGGAAAATGTTTCTAAGTAAGGGAGTAGATCTAGCTGGTTATATTAGATCTGTTAAACAAATAGAAAGCAGATTTCTCATGGGCAATCAGTTTGCCATCTTCTGTGAGCATGAAATTCATTTTATAATTTTAGTGAGGAAAATGTGATCTTAAACATGGGGAAAAAGTTTTAAAAATATGTTCTGTAATGTGATCTACCTTCTCACTGTTTGTTTCAACTCAATAATAAAATATAACTCCCAAATGTGAAGAACTTTCCTGGGCTGTGAAATTGATAAGAACCAGATTCTTCATCTGGAAAATTTTCTCAAGTCTTCTCACTCCCAATTTTTACCCCTACTTGGTTCATGCAAAACTTAAAGCGAAGAATATTACTTTACATATGGGCCCTCATATTTGCATGTGCTCATTTTTCCTTTTTTACTTTGTAAATCAAAATCTGTTCACACATTTATCTAACACGCTTATCTAACAAAGAGTTAACCTATATTTAAAAGTAGCATAACAAGTAAAAAGAAACATATAACAAAACAATTCACAAACCCTTCTAGTTCAAAAAGGACATCTATTTTCTCAAAGTGGCTACACCATAGTAATAGTGTTATAAGTAGAATTACTTTTAAAAGACAGAAAATTATTTGATGTTGTGCACCATTGCATTCTCTCCTTTGTTCTAAATAATCTGTTGATTTATTTCTCCATTCAGTAGGGGGTTACTGTTGCCCCATTATTTTTTTTTCTTCTTTACCATTCCCAAGACAATTGCTCATCATTCTACACCTGTGTATAATAGCTCCTTGAGCATTCCTATCCCTTCCTCCACTACTGTCAGGAATCTAAATGGCTCCCAAACAGTTATTTTGTTGTGTACTTCAGCCTCAACCTTGGTTTCTCATCATGCTCTGTATTAAACTAAGTATAATCTAGTTTTGCTAAAAGATGAACAGAAACCTTATTTAGGTAAGTAACAAAAGAAGAGATGAAAATATTAAGATGGACCAAGGAATTCATACTGTGGTGCATTCTCCTTAATCCTAAAAGGACTAGAAACAAAACACACAGAAAACAAGGTTGATGCCTCCTTATTTTTAAGACCAGAATTGCATGGTGGTACCGGGAATTTGGCATGCACTGAATGTGGAGAACCAGTGAAGCCCTGTGCCTAACTGAAGACTACAACTTGAAGTTTGAAGTTCTGGACTAGAATGTGGCCCAGCACTACAGCTGAATAGGACTCTAAGGGACTTGGGAAACCTGAGGACAGGAGGAAAGTTTGAGGACAAGAAGGAAGTGAGCTAAGCCACCTGCTGGCCCAGTGACTACATGTGTGGTATTTCCGATTTGAGATTCTGTAAGAAATGTTTAACATGTTAATAAATTAGGCTACTTACTAAAAGACCAGATATACAATGTTTGATTTCCAAACAGTAGAAAAAAAATCAAGGGGGTTAATAAAGATAACTTCATTAACCCCAAGAAGACACATGAAAGAACAGGAGGAGGAGGAGGAGGAAGAGTTGGAGAAGAAAAAGGAGGAAGAGGAGGAGGAAATGGAAAGGCTACTAGACTGAAAGCACAAAATAGTTCTTATAGAAAATTGAAGTATTCGACTAAAATAATGTAAACAATTAATCCTACTTATTAAAATATCAAAATTATTTCATTGTTTTAAAGAAAAAGATCCAGTTACATGCTATGTATTTGATTCACACCTAAGAGTACTCTCCTCCTGGAAAGAGCAAAAATAAAGGAATGAAAATAAAAATACCTGTCAAACATTAAGAAAAAGGAAGCTGCCTAAATATTACTTTCAAGTAAAGTCATATTTAAAGCAATAAGAGGGACATTTTGTAATAATTAAGGGAACCACATACTGGAATATATGCAAATCATAATGTATCCATATCACATAATCTGAATTTTATTGAGCAAAAAAGAAAAAAATTATAAAAAGAAATCACCAAATTCCCAATCTTATTTGTGATTTTTAACATACAACATTAGGAACATTGGATCAAGGCAATTAAAATAGAAGAAATTTTGACAAATTAATAAGGTTCTGTATACTATATGTATATAAACAGATACACAGTAATGCTACCCTGCCATAGTAAAGATTAAATATTGTCATTTGTGTATACATGGATGGATCTTGAGGAATTACATTAAGTAAAGTAAATCAGGCAGAGAAAGACAAATACTGTATGATCTCATTTATATGTAAAATTTAGGAAGTCGAACTGATAGGAACAGATGTAGACAGATGGTGGCTGCCAGGACTGGGTGGAGTGGAAAGGGGCATGGGACAGGAGAAATGGGTGCAGCTGTTCGATGGGTACAGATTTCTAGGTGTAAGATGTCTGAGCTCTGGGATCCAATGCACAGTGTAATCAGTATAATCAACAATAGTGCATCATGTACTTGAAAATTGCTACAAGAGTAGATCTGAAAAGTTTCCACCATAAAAAAATGGTAAAGAAAAATGCGGATGTGTTAACTAACCTTATTGTGGCAATAATTTTGCAATCTATATAGATATCAAATCATCACATCTATGTTAAACTTACAAAATGTTATATTCATATTTTAAATATATCTCAATAAATGTGTGTATGGGAGGGGAAGGGTAAAGAGAAAAGTTGGTTATCCTAGAATACCAGTAAAACAGATATATTTCTAGTAAAGTTGATTCCACCTGTTCAGAGCAACCAGAACAAATACCTAAGATGTAGATCTACATACCATTTATGTCTAAATCCATGCCTGTCTCTCTCTCTATCTCTTTCTCATTTCTATCTCTGTCTCTATCTACATCTACATCTATATCAGTACCATCTAAAGTGCTATTAACTATATCTGTAGCATCTATATTTCCTATAGTAAGCATTCTCAATCTTAGCACTTTTAAAATTTTCAGCCAGATAGTTGCTAATAAAAGCCTGTACTATGCATTTTAGGATGTGTAGCATCATCATTGGTCTCTACCCTCCAGATGCCAGTGGCATCCCCTTCTTTCCAGAAGAGACAATCATTTCTTTAGACATTACCAAATGCTCCCTGGAAGGCAACATAATCCCCGGTGAGAACCACTGTTGTCTCTATTATCTATAGTTATAGATGTGTAAGCTGTATCTTTATCTTTTACTGTCCCAATAAAAGAGTTTAGAGTTAAGAAACCAGAGTCTTTATATGGCATTTGATTAATGACTTACCCCACCTATGACTAGGATTTTTTTTTTTTTTTTTTAGTGGAAGCAGTAATTCTTACCTCATCTTCTGTGTGGTTCTTTTAGGTGCTAAAAAGAGATAGTGGATATGAAAATCTTTGAAAAATCTGTATGGACCAATAAGACAAAACTAAAATAACAGTGGATGATGATAGTAAAATAATAATTTGGTGCTATAATTATTGCACTAATAAAAAATAATATATGTACATTCAAATAGTTTATCAAAAGTAAGAAGAAAAGTCAGGAAACAATATGAAATCATAACATGGCTACTTGGTGATAAACAGCTGTGGGTAAATCACTCATTTCGTAGTTTCAGGTTTCAGTTCTTAATTGCTAACATGGGAATAGTAGTAACACAGACTTAGCAAAACCGCAGGGAGAAATAAATCTATTGTCATATATGGATAAAAACACTGGCCCATAGTAGGTATGAGAGGAGATATTTGTAGAATCTACATCAATAGCTCTTTTTTGTAGTATTATGGGGCATATCTTTTGGAGGTCTGAGTTTTTCTTCAGTCATTTTGGTTATTTTTCTTGGACTTCTTCTATTCTATTTTCTTTAATCACTGGCAGTCTAACACACCACTCACTTTCCACAATGTTGTCCTAAATTTCTATGCTCTTATCAATGTTATCTTCTACTCCCTGGTTATCCAAAAGGATACATTTTTCCTATTTTCAATTTTTTGGGAAGCTTCTCAATGATGACACACTTAGAAATAGTATCAACTCTAGTAATAAACTAAGATTCACCAAATAACTTTTTAAAATAGCTAGTACCATGTATTAAAATATTAAGTACTCAAACTCAAATATGCTTCTCTTTGAAGAATAATATCCCTGCAGGGGCTACTAATAGATAAACCTGTTTCTCTGTTTATACTATAAATCTTTTGTTTTAAAAGTCAATTTCTCAGCTGTGAAAATTCTCTTTGTGGTTAAACTTGGCAGAGAGGCTGACAACCTAGAGTGATATTTTCCTCTCCTCAAGTTTAGAGGGAAAATCATTAGTTTATTTTTAAGATCTTAACAGGAAGACAAAGACAGGGAGTGCCGACCACGATGTTTCAGATGATTTTTATTGCTAGAAAATTGAATACCCAGTTGGCTTTATTTTAAGCAATATGGTAACATGAAAACTTACTTTTGACTTGGGAGGTTTCTCTTCCATATATGATGCTACCAGCCAGACTGCGTGATTGTAATTTTCTCTCTTAGCATTTAAAGGGGATTCTGGCCCATGCGCAGTTGCCCATTTTCTTCAGTAATTTCATAAGGATTTTTAGTATGGAAAGTTATTGAGCATGCAAGGTTCTGTGGATGAAAAGCTCCCTAAGCAGGCATTGACAAGGAGGACCCGGGTTGTTACAGTTTGTTGTGTCAATGATTTGCAAATAATGGGTCTCTAGGAGATTTTTAAATTGCAGCTTTCACTCCAGGCCATGGTGCTTTTTAGGATGAGCAGAGTTGCTCTGAGGCTTGGCATTCTTCAATGCACCTTAGGCAGGGGCTCTAATACTTCCATTGAGATCATAACAGCTGGCCATTATAATCAATCTCAATGACATATTTTTCTTGCACTTTTTCTTTTAATAAAAAACAAAAAAAGCACACTCCAAAGACTATATTAAAGTTGTAACTTAAGCCAACTACAGTGAAGATCTTTCACTGAACATCTTGTGCACCATGAGTCAAGTCTTTACAGAACCACATCTAAGCCACACATTGACAGAGGCACTATAGAGACACTAGCACCTAGTTTTCAAAGGGTGAATTTTAATTGGTCAGAATGTCTAACTCCGTATTTCTGAAGTTAACCTAATATTCTAGAATTGAGAAAATTAAGAGAAATTTTTCCAAATTACTAGCATCCCTTAGGATGTACCAGTGTAAAGGATATTCCTCTGGAAGGGAGATTTGCTAGAATATCCCAGGGGTGTAACGCTGGTTCATCCATGTAAAATGTAAGTTTATATAATACAATTTTCATATCAGATTATCCAACTAGGTATAATTTCACTTTATGAAATATTAAAGAACTGATATTTATCTACAAATATTGCTTTTGAACATGAAAAAACATATAATGCATTTATAATTTTCAAAGATTCCCACAGAGTTGTCTTATTTTCAGTAGAAAATTATCAGCTTCTTCATTACAAAGATACCATCTTCTATGCTATTTATCATTTATTCAGCATCTATCATAAATGCTTGGCACAGTGAACAGCTAATATTTGCTGAATTGGGGGTTATAGTTGAATGACTATTTTACTTACCAAACCTTCTGTTAATATTTCCAAACAACTCTGGTCAAAACTGAAACGAGTATTTGAGCATTATTCAGAAAGTTAGAATGAGCCAATATGAATCAGATACTGAATGGTATCTACAAATTGATATGAAATCGCCAATAGATTGTTGAGAAATTATAAGCAAATGGAAGTTCAATGAAGAGTAAGCTGATAATCATGAGATCATGAATTGTTGAAAACAGGAATTATTAACTTACTATTTAATTAAACCAAGAAAGAGCTCCCTCTTCCAGAAGATAGAAAGAAATGTTCAAGTACGTGGGGAGAAAAATTCATGGAAGGAATAAGGATTTTCAGTAGCTGGAATAAACTATTTAAACCTTATAGGAAGAAAAACAGGATTTCATTAGGGTAACAAAATAGATGAGTTGTGACTTTTGTTTGCTTTCTTTTTTTTCCTAGAACATTTCTTTGTTCCTTCACATTTTTGATGGGAAGGATTTGTATATATTTTCCATTACAACCTGGCCGTGGACAGAGGTGTCAGTAATGTGTCAAAGGATGCAAGCAGAGCTGAATGATAAAAGTAGGAAATACTGGCTGGTGGCAAAATTTGAGAGAAGGAAACAATGTCTAAGATACAGAAGGGGGAAAAAGCTCCATATACAACTTGATGAGAAGCAGAGTCAACTAGGACATAGTGGGAATGGGCAGACTTGGAAATACAAGAAAGAAAAAAAAAGAACCACAGATACGCTCCAAAAAATGACAATTCAGACATTAGGTAAGGGGGGGAATAGGGATAGAATAATTTATTCTACCCACTTTTTAAATACATTTGACACCTAAACATCATAACAGAATTACTCGCTTCAATCAGTATTTCAGTTTTCCAGCATGAAACAAAACAAAACAAAACTATATGAAACTGTCTCATTTTCAAAGCCATCTGGGCACGATCTTAGTTTAAGGTTGAAGTTCTACTTCCACGTGTTGATCAGACACGCTGATCCACGTGAAAGAGGAATGAGCTCTAGTCCATTTCCAACCTCTGGAAGCCTAAGCAGATGTATCAGTCTTGATTATTTTTTCTCTTTTTCTCCTCATCTTACTTTTAAAAATGTTGTGTATCTTTATGTCTGCATCCTGAAATAATTCCCAGAGTCAGAAACAGGTAAAAAGTCTTTTGTGGGGTGACCCATGGGGGCTCAGCTGCTTTATACCAACTATGAATCACCTGCCTTTCAATGCAATTAGTCCTAACGAAGTACACCTGGAGACGATGTGGGCCCCTTGTAGCCACATCATCTAATCTCTGGTAGTTGGCATTTTAATCAATTGATTTGACTTTTAATTTTGATGGCTGACTGGCACAAAGAATTTTCTGGCTCACCAGCCAACGTTCCTGAATATGGTGCTGTGATCAATATTTAAAAACTAATTAATAAATTAAATAAAAGGAAAGCCTTTCTAGAAACTATGGGGCTTTGATGTTAACAGGTACTGTCTTGACTATGACAATCGAACTGCATAATGAGAGGCACTTTACCTCTTAATATACTGATTTTCAGATTTTCCCCCATATCTCAAATTATTTTGGAGTTAGAACTAAATTAAACAAAAATAAAATTTGATTGGCTACAATATTATAGAAACAGTAAAAAATTAAACGGAAATACTGACAGGTACTGTAGGAGACAAATTTCCTAAAAGCCAATGAAACTAACACAGTTGTCTATTTAGGGTGAAGGTGTTTTTAAGGAACGTGGTTTGTTCTCTTGAAGCTCTCTATAAATAAATAAAGGGGTCTAATTATTTCAGAATGTCCTCTTTAAATCAACACAACCATGAAGTGTACAATATGCAGTTCAATGTGGGTGTCAAAAAGTCAACATCAGTAGGCTATTACCCCATTTTTAGCATTTCCTTCCCAGAAGAATTTGAAGGGGAGTGCTTATTTTTATAGAGTGCTTAAATACGACTTAATCCAGAGAAGCCTGTGACTATGTGTTGGCAAGCGAATGTTTTGACAAGAAATAAATCAATGCATGTGGACATGGCTGATGCATGAGTCTCCCCAATAAAACATTTCCTCAAAATATGTCTTTCAAACCAATGTGGCTGTCATAATTCCTGGGCCAAATGTTTAATGAGCAGTTCATCTAAACACTACTGTCAAGAGGGAATGTTATTGGCTGTCAGCTTCCCACATGTAAGTGATTAATAAAGTGACAAATTCAAGATCAAAGCTCTCAAGGTCTAGGACAGATTTAGAAATGAGTGTGTAAGATACGGGTTTGAACAGGAATTGTTTACCTCCAGATCTGATCAGTTGAATATTCTATCCAATACTTAATATGTTCCTTCTATTCTGTCCACACGCCGCCTAAAATATTTGAGGATAATAATTGAAAATTAGAATATGGTATCTCACCATATTGCCCAACCTAAAATAGAAAATTAATTCAAATATACATTAACTAGGAATTTGGAACTAATTGCTGATACTGAATCAAAAGTTATGGCAATGTATTATTTTTAATTTATAAATACAAATATTTTTATTTGTCCTATTTATTCTATTCAATGCTGTTAAAGTAAATAGAAACATTTTTATTCTTTGAGTATATGTAGTTCTACAACATGCAAAATCTCAGAGACTGTCAAAGAAATAACATTCTCTTGATAAGAATGAATAACAATATATTTTTTTAAATATTCAAGTGGACAACTTTCAAATTTTGAATATTATCATTTGATGTTAAATAGTCACTAACTTTAAACAAATTGTAAATGTGACTGTATTCAAAGCCTTTGCTAAGTGTGTCAATATTTATGTAAGTTGTGACATTAGTGACACCTAGAAGTTAACAACCTAAATCTATTTATTTATGAAAGATATGTGTACTATTATGATAAAAATGTCAACTTTATTTATTAATATAAGGAATATGCCAGTTGTACAAAGTATAGTTCTTTATATTCAAAAAGATACAGAATTTTAAGTGTTTAAGTATGCTAAATTCTAGTTAAAATAATCTAAAATATATATAAAGAGTTGTCGTAAATGAAATAAAAAACCACTTGGTTGCTGGCTGCTATTATGTAAGTTATGTAGAATGACACCTCAAGAAAAGCAGCAAAGTTTATGTGTTTAATATACTATTTTCTGTTTATATTGAGTCTGGATTAAAATGGCTTAATTCTATCAATCTAGTTTGAATGTGAATAAATTAATGACATTAAACTCTATTCTCCTTTATAATTTTAAAAGAGTGACAAAGGTCACTGATTTCACAATGTATAATACATAAATGTAATAGAAAACAAACTATGTAATTAACCTAATAGTATCATTTAAATTATTTTTGTTCCAATTCAAATGAAGTCAAATTAATGGCAATTTTTTTACTTATTCTACTGAAAAGATGTTTTATGTCCCAAGTACTTTTTTCGAAAAAGGTAATGTTACATCAACTACATACTAAAAAAGCTAGTGAATTTGAATTGATTCAAATTCAGGGGGTGGGGAGAAGCCTAGGTTTCAAAACTGCTTTTGTTGTAAAAATCTCTCTTCACCTGTACTCATCAGGCGTAAGAAACTTGTGAGTTTGGGTTATTACTTGTTTGGAAAAAGCCGGTCAACAGCCAATGGACCAGTCACGACAATAAGTGCTGGCCTCGTGCACTGAGGGTCCAAAAGAAATCAGGCAGTAGGCCTAATAAGAATCAGGTAATGTACCTAATAAAAGTCAGGCAACAGGCCTAATGAATCTTAGGCAGTGAGACTCATGAAAACCAGGCAGTGGGCCTAATGAGAGAGAGGCAACAGGCCTAATGAAAATTAGGCAAGGGGCCTAATGAAAAATGCCATAGACTTCCTTTCGGTTCGTCTCTCCATGGAAGTTTGTACTGTGAGCTTTAAGTGGATCCACTCAGACACATACCCGAGGAGTACCTGTCTACGCGTGAAGCAGTAGAAAAAGGAACTGTTATTAGTACCTAAGGTAGAGCCACTGCACACTTTATCTGCCTTATTGAATTATTTAAGCACCGTGAATTCGAACGCCGCTGAGGCTGGCAGCCACCGCCACGGCAGTTTTTCGTAAATATGTTGCAGCTCTAATTGGAGATTTATCCTGAGTTCCTGAGTTTCTGTCTTGTTATCATGCCCCAGGCAGTCTCTTTTCAGTTATTTATCCATTTATTTATAGTAATTTATTAAATGATTTCTTTAGCACTTATGAGAATCTACATGCCAGTTATAGAACTGGCCTAAAAAAAGTAAAATAAAATAAAACAAAACAACAGGCTCTAAACTTCCTAGTAATTGATACTTTGAAGAAAATAGGATCATTTATATGATTTCCGTGGTCTTCAGTTTTAAAAGAATATGCAAAATGCAGGAGAGATGCCAGTCTTTCATTAATTTTTTTCAGGTAATCTTTGGATGGCTACATGCAAGGTATTCATTGACAATTGTGAACAAACACGAGCCCTTCCCTAATGGATGTTTTTGTCCTGTGGAGTAGACAGACAATATATTTTAAAAATTATAAAGCTACAAATGGTGAAAAGCACTATGAACAAAACAAATAGAGTTGATAAATAGTTTTGGGGTAAGAGTCCTAAGGTCTGGCGATGTGGTCAGGGAAGGCCTCTCTGAGAGGGAAGATAGGTTACAAACTGCGTGAGCAGAAACACACGTTCCTGACCCAGAGACCGGCGGGCGCACAGCAGGAAGGTAGCTGTTGTGACCTAACACAAGACCAACGGGTGTTACCAATTGTCAGCAAAATGTGCAGTGCGAGATGCCCTTTAAGGGATGTAGAGACAGACATGCCTCAGTGTAGTTCCTGGTTCTGGTTAGTAATTTATAATCAAAGGGAACATATTTATTCTCTTTTAGGTTTATAATCTCCTTGCATTTAATATAATGTATAATATTAGGACCTATAAATCTTCTGATAAATAAGGACTAAAATAAAATATACTTTGATATCCTTTCCCTTATACAATTAAATTTGATTTTTTTAAGTTTTATTTCTATTTTAGGACCAAAAAAAGAGAGAGGCTGAAATCAACTTGTAGTTCATAAACAATTGAAATGTTGACTTTAATCGTTGCAAATATAAACATATCATTATCAAAACAATGTGGTAGTAAATATGAATCATTAAAATAAGGAATACACCTACAACATAGTATGATAAAATTTAGTCACTGTAATTCTAAAATCATTTTAGTGGGCCAGTGTTCTGACAACAAAATTGAAGTTATTACTGTGTGAACATGTGACCTAGAACCCTATAATAATATGTATTATAAGTAAAATATGTCAAGTGTTATAGTATTTTAATCAGTGTATCTAATTTTAGTGGCATTGCTTTTAGAATTAATTACCAGAGAAAAATAACAGCAACTGTTTGGGACATGATACTTTTTTTTAAATTTAGAATTGGATTAGAGCCGACCCCACAATAAAACAGACAAATATGTCTGACATGTTTTTCCTTCAGGAGATACTGAGTTTTTGGATTTTACAAAGTCCCTTGAAAGCTTTATAGTTCTTAGGACGCCTGGAGTCTATTTTGAACAACTTTTCAATTTACTATAGGGAATCTTAATTCAAATTCAACAAAACACTGAAAAAAAGGAATGCTTTGGGGCAATTAGTTTTCTCCAAGGACATCAATATGACATCCCCAATGGGGCCAAGAGAGATGTAAATAATATATCTCTAATGCTTCAATATGTTAGTGGTGTTAATGATTAAAAATTATAAGTAAAAACTTAATGTTTATCCATTTCATTGAGAGAATTAGGACTATATCTAAAGACCAAAGTACAGGAGATCTTAACAATTATAAAAACCCTTTTTAGACCTCCTGTTTACACATTTATTCTAAAGTGTTTTATTTCTTCAATGATGATGTTGTGACTTGCATAAATTCTCCCATGACAGAAAGTAAATGTCTTTATAGATTTAACACTGTCCTGTGTTTACATTCAATCATTCATTCATCCATTCATTTATTCATTCAATAAATACTTATTCAGTGTCTGCTGTGTGTCAGATATTGTACTAGGTATGGGGATACAATAATGAACAAAAGAATCAAAAGAGGCTCGTGCCCTTCCTCTTTTTGTTCAAACTTCTTTTATAAATGGTATTGTATACTTCCTGTTGCATTATGCTGGGAGATGTATTGCCTTTTAGCAATGTTAATAATGATCACTGGATTCAGATGTTTTCAGCTGGACCTGTTCACTATGAAGTTTCCCATTGGCCTTTACTTCATGGTTGTAGGAGTCACTGATGAATATTTCCTATAATCCATTAATTCATTAGTTGTTATAAAATAATACTTTAATTCTTTTACTACTTCTGCATTTAAACAAATTGTAAATAAAAACTTTCTTATCATTTGTTTGTTTTCATAAAAAAGAAGTTTGTTCAGGAAAGATAGGTAGATGCTTGATTGCTGCCCTACATTTATGTTTGCAGAATAATGAGTTGATTCCCTGAGACAGGGAACATTAAAGTTGTTTTTCTTTCAATATTATTATAAACTCAGGAGTTTTAATATACAGAAATGGACAAAAGTGGGTTTACAGTTATGAGTGCATGAAACACTTTATTCTTGAATTATTATTTATTAATTATCATATTACTTGTTTGTATTATAACCGCGAAGCTACTATTGCCCACCCCTGTATTTGATGTTTAAATCCATTCAGTTTTTGTTCTTTCAATGGCCAAATTGTTCTGTGTTTGAAGTTGGCTTCTAGAATCTTTCAAAAGAACCTGGGAGATCTTATCTCCCTTCCTTCTTGGTAAAATAGGATGTTTTAGACCTATCTGGCAGAATTTCTGCTCCCAGTCTGGGGCAACCTGTTTCTCTAGGAATCCCTGTTTCTTTTTCTTGCATGCACTATCCAGAGACCACATTACAAGTGCTGTGTGTATTCATTGCTACATGATTAGCTTTCAGTGGACAATACTAGGAACAATTTCTATTGTTTTTTTCTTTAAAAATTAATAATAAATTTATATTGTTATTTTTGATTCATATTTAAGATGAAAGGATTTTTAACTTTAAAATGTGGTCTTTTATTCTCATTGGTAGAGACAATTTAGAAGCCTCTAGCCAAAGTATTACATTTTCCTTAATTAATGATTACTCTTTGTATTACAAGTAGGAATAGAATAATTCTTGGAGGTACTCATAGTTTTCTTTTAATCACATATTATGTTTTTTCAACTCTGCTTATATAATATACTTTCCCAGAAATAATACCCTCCTTTACCTAATATTTTATGATGAGAACCAGTCAATTAAACATGATTGTGCCACATTTAATATTTTAAACCCTACAAAAATAAGTATTTCATTTGGATATCATTATCATCTTAGATTCATAATGCCCAAGCAAACCTCTCATAAAGATGACAGGATTTCTGCTAATTATCTTAAAAAAATGTAATGAATAGTCTTATAACAATTTATCTTAAATTTTCTTCTGAGTAATTATTATGTGATTCGCTAAGAGGAAGAGGCAAAAAGAGGACATTTTTTTATCATATTTCATTGTCCTTGAGATATTTAGTCATAACATAAATTATTATAATGTGAATATTTAATTTAATGAAATGAAAATTGTAATGATGACAAATGCATCAGATTTTAACTGTAAGTAATAAAATTCAACAAAAAAACTTTTATTAAAGTATGCAAATCACCATATTTAATGATAATACTATGGAAGATTGTGGCATTACCTCATTATTAGCAACACTCAATCTATAAACGACCTAGAATTTGAGTGAGTGTGCTGTCAAGTGAGGTGGTATCGCTTGTTGTAGACATTACAGAAAATATATGCCAACAGCATTTTTATTTTTAGAGTTGAATCTGTTTGTACATACTAGCTATCCATAGTCAAAACCATAGAATATTTTCAAATATATAAAATGTGTCAAATGTTGAATATCTAATGAGTACTCTATATTAAATGTATGTATTTGTGAGAGTTAAGCAACCAAAATGCTGGTATATGTTGACAAATTTGATGTAAATCATAGATTCCCACAGGCCTAAATTTTGCCTGCATTTAAATAATGATGAGTTTGCTGAACTAATAGCAACAGATTTCTGAGTAGTTAGAGGGAATGGTCTAGGCAATGGACCAAGATAATTTTCTAACCTTTATGGTGTCCTCTTCTGTTACTATGAAAGTCTCAAAAATAACCTCTGATACCTAAAATAATTCAACTCAAAGAAACAGAGTAGGAAGACAATTTCCAGGGCCTAGGATAAAGGGACAATGGGAAGTTGCTATTCAATGGGTATGAAATTTCATTCATAAAGGATGAATAATTTATAGATATCTGCTGTAGAATATCATGCCTATAGTTAACAATGCCATGCTGTACAACTAAAAGTTTGTTAAGAGGGCAGACTTGTGTTAAATGCTCCTACAATGAACAACTGCTGTGTAGTCTCACCTCTGAGGCTGTCTGGCTCCAGTACTATTGTTCTTCAGTCTACGGGTCTTATACTACACGATGCCATTTCCCCTTTGTACCCAGTAATTTTCTCCTAAGGTGCTTTTTGAGATCAGTTTCCTCACGACCACTAACAGCTGCCTTCCCTTTAGTCATATAAAACTTCTGTCTTATTCCCAAATTTCCTTTCATACTCTATTTGAGCTCTGCTCTTAGCAATTTTCCCTCAAGAGTGAGGCTCTGTCCTCTGTGATCAGATAAGGAAGTAGATCCAGAAGAATGGCTAAAATGTAAGATGTGTGTTCTCTGTGTTGGCCAGAATGTAGAACAACCAAACTCACATACAATATAAGTTATGATAACTGCATTGGAAAACTCTTTGTAAATATCAAAGGCACCTGCATAGGTTCATGGCCCACAGTTCTACTGCTAAGTATATGTCCATCAGAAATCTATTTATTTGCTCACACAATGATTTGCACAGGAATGTTCATAGCAGCTTGATTCCAAATTGTTTACAAAACTGGAAATCACCAAAATGTCCATAAATATTAAAATGGATATGTTGTGGTATAAAAAACAGTATCAATAAATGATGTTGAATGCATGCAATAATATGGGATATCTCATAAACAAGATTTTGGGCAAAAGAAAGCAGGCCCAAAAGAGTACATAGTGCATGACCCAACTTACATGAATTCAAAAACAACAAAAGCAGTCTGGTGTTGGAAGTCAGAGTAGGAGCTGCTCTCGCAAAGGGAGCAATAGTGACTGAGCAGGAAGATGTGGTTTTACTTCTTGATCTTGGCACCGATTACTTTTTGTGTTAATTTTATAAAAGTCCAGTTATCTGCATATGTATAATCTATAAAAAAGTCTACTTAAAAATATAAATAACAAATAGCTGGTTATGGCCATAGTATGGATTAATGACAAAGTTTGCTTAATTTTTGTTGAAAAATGTATACTTCATCTGTGGTGGGAGTAGAGGGGAGAAATCTGTTTTGCTTCTATGATCCTGGAGTAACTGCAAGTGATACAATTACTTTTTAAAAATTCAAACATACGCTTTGGATGCATGCAGAATCCACTCTTGGGAAATATTTATTTGTAGAGGTCACATCTTCATTACTCTGGGCCAAAATCCATTGCACTTTTGGTATTATTTAATAAGAGTATTGCTTTTCTGTTGAGAAAGGTCGGACATTGTTAATTAAATAGAATTAAACCCAGTGCTATCCCCTGTCTGTGCTGTCAAAATCCATTCTCCACCCTGTGAGAAGACTCATGAAACAGCAGCTAGTGTTCACTAACTTATTTCATTCAATTAAAATTAAATTACACAATTGAACCTTTTTCTTGTTTTTTTGCCATATAACATTTTAGTTAATTGCTTAATTAAAACAAAGGCTGGCATCTGTTTCTTTCTTTTTAGGAAAAAGAAGGAAAAGAAAGTATGCCCACTGTTACTTTTTAATTCAGTTATTCTACAGGTAGCTCTGAAAATAATCTTCTGTCACCAAAGAAAGTACTAGATTATACCTTTTCCATGAAAAAAAAAAAAAAGATAGAAGCATGCTAGTTATTAAATTCAATGTCAGGTTCTGGTTTCTAGGAAAGCTTTTAAAATACAACCATAAAACAGATCTAGTGTTCACTTGGCACACACACACACACACAAAACAGAAATATCAGCTGGATTTCTTTTAGTATTTTCATCAGATTCCAGTAGATATTTTGCACATGAAAATAGAAGGTGACTATAGGTAGCAATATATATATTACTCTTGCTCCAAAAATTCTAACCTCTGGTATAATGACTACTATTTCTATGGTGGTTACTATTATTGGTATTGTCATATTGTATTTTGTTTATTAACTTACTAATTATTCACAACATCCTATAAAATAGGCTCTATTATTGTGCACATTCTATAAATGAGAAACAGAGACACAGGACAGGTCATTGATTTTCCCAAGATTACACAGCTAATAAATGACAGAGCTGGAATTTTCATCCAGAATTTTATTTCATTATATTAATTTATCTTTGGGAATCATAATTTTTAAAATATTTTGTGTGTTTATTAATACAACTTTTTTAAACAATTATTTCTCTTTAGTTTTTAACCACTGTAACACTTCCAATAATATTGATATAGGTCAATAGGTAATTCTCCTCCTGAGAATGCAAAATTTATTTTTTCTATTAATTTAACAGCTATTTACTGAAATTCTATAATATGTTTTTGAGATGCTAGCTGCTAGGTAAAAACCAGTGAGTAGAACAGGAATAGTCTTTGCCCTCAAGAAACTTAGAGACAATAAACATACAAACGTTAACTAAACTTACGGTGGTAATCATTTCTCAGTATAGATAAGTCACTATGTTGTATACCTGACATGTATGCAGTGCTGTATATCAAATATACCTCAAAGAAGCTGAAAGAAAAGGAGATCATAACATGTGAAAGTAAATGAAAAAGACATGCAAGTAAAGAAAAAGACAATGAGTCACAGGTAGCTCACACTTTGAACAGTTCCAGAATACACAAAGGTCAGTTACTGCATTTACTTAAATAAATAAAACCCATTCTTCCATGAAATGGTTCAAAATTCAGTTACCATAATATTTTAACTATGAGTAATTATATAAAGTACAAAATCGGCTGCTGGCTCTTTAAAGTTCATAGTTGCTACAGAAATATCAGATGCATGTTATAATCAGTGACTACTTACAATACTTCTTTCAAAGTCTGTGATTGATAAATGTCCATTTGTTACTCAGTTCACATATATATGGCAAAGCCGCTATATGGTTTTCTTCTTTGTCTCCCAGTGATAAAACCACATGACATTTTACACTTATGAACAACTGAAACAAGCAATTGGCAACAAAGATCAACATGCAGCAAAGATCCCC
This sequence comes from Tonatia bakeri, assembly GCA_004024845.1. NCBI lineage: Eukaryota > Metazoa > Chordata > Mammalia > Chiroptera > Phyllostomidae > Tonatia > Tonatia bakeri. Next base: position 144,465 of record PVIA01003581.1, on the reverse strand, counting down.
AAAGTGATAATGCTGAAAGTGAAATTAAAGTTGAAAGTAAATGAAGTTACAGAAGAAACAGCTGATCATGTTGATGGTGGTCATTTCCATAAATCAGAAAAATGATTTTGACATGATAGATAGAAGTGTCCCAGAGTAAGTGACTCTAGCAAAAAACTTCACATTGAAGAACTCTCAAAGATATTTCATGACATTGAAAAGCACATTGGATAAAATGTTAGAAAATAATTCAAACTTAGAAAGAAGCATGATAATTTTTGAATACATAAAAAAGTGCTCACTTTGTAAATTGCATGATGAGAAAGCACGCCGTATGCAACAACTTTTGATAAAAATGTTTACAAAGATAAAGCACTTTAAATCATAATATTTTTAATGTATTAACTTACAGGATACTACATAAATATTAGTTTTACTGTATTCTTTTATTTTTCTAACCATTGATACATGAACATGAGAGAGTTTTAATATTCAACAAAATTTTTTAAATGTCATAGAACAATTGTACTTTTCCCATCTATTATTAAAATAGCTTCTCATAGCTTTTTCTTGCATGCTCATTTTTAAAATCCTACTATTGTGCAAAGCAAAAAATCACAAAAAGCAAAATCCAACAATTTGTATTCCCTAATCAATGTGTTTTCCCTTGTTATTACTTTATTGGGCAAACAATTAAAATAATATTTCTGTAGCTCTTTTCCTAGATTGTCAATTAAACCAGTGACAGATTTATCTATTTCTTACAATGAATTTTGCTTTTTAAAAATGATTTTATTTATCCATTTTTGGAGAGAGGGGAAGGGAGGAAGAGAAACATCAATGTGTGCTTGCCTCTTGCATGCCTCTTGCATACCTGGCCTGCAATCCAAACATGTGCCTTGACTGGGAATAAAACTGGCAACCCTTTGGTTTGCATGTTGGCACTCAATCCACTGAGCCACACCAGCCAGGGCATAATTTGCTTATATTCATTATTCTTCTCCTTCCTTGTCCCAGTATAGTTATGCCTTCACTTTCAGTCAGCAAATGTTCATTAAATTATCTCTGTGTCTATAAATAATATAATCCCATTTTTCTTTTTTCTCTCCTAAGCTATACATACCATCTTTTGACTACATATTGAAGAATACAAATTTAGGGCTCTATCCTTTCTTCTAATAGCTCTTAACTGCCCACTCTGAAATTCTGACATGTGTACATTTACATCATCAGGGTAAATTAAAATTATTCAGTTATATAGTCATGTACATATAATATTATAATGCAGATATGCTGCTGCTGCTGAATGTTTTTCAAATTTTGTATGTTTGAAAAAGCCTAAATCATTATTCTTTGAAAAATATCTTTGCTAAATAAATCTAAGTAAAAAAACAAATCAATAAAGATATTGTTCCACTGTCTTTTAGCTTCCATTGTTTCTGATATACAGCCTGCTGTCATCTTTATCTTGTTTCTCTGTAATATATTTCTCCCTGTGTCTTATATAATTTTCATTTCCTTATGGATTTTAAGCAATTTGTTTATAATGTGACTCGCTGTAAGTCTTTTTTCTCAATGTTTTTGCTTGGGTATATTTGAGCTTTTTATATCTATGAGTTTGTAATTTTCCTCCAATTTGGAAATTTTTAGTCATTTTTTCTTCCTATATATTTTACTCAGTTTTTTTAGGACTTTGATGCATATAAATGACCACTTGCAGTTACTTCACCTTTCTCTGATGCTCTGTTATTTTTTGGGGGGGGCTTTCTATGTTTCATTTTGGATCATTATTGTTACTATGTTTTCAATTCACTAATCTTTAATCCACCATTAATCTCATATAGTGTAATATTTACATCTCAGACTTAAGTGGTTTGAAAAGTTTGAATTTGTTGTGGTTACTATTTTTCAAATCTTTATTTAAATTTTCAATTTGTGGAATACAGTTATATGTTTTAATATCATTGTCTACTAAATAATTGTATGTGCCTCTTTTAGGTTGGTTTTGGTTGATTGATTATTCCTCAATATGATAGTTCTTTTATATTTGCATTCCTCATAGTTTTATTGGGAACCAGCCAATAGGAATTTTACTTTGTGTTTATATAAATATTCCTGAGCTTTGTTGAGGATGTGGTTACATACTTGGAATCAGTCTGATCCTTTTAGGTCTTGTTTTCAGGTGGGACTAAAGCTGAGTTTAATGTAGGGTTTATTAATATCCAGCCTCCAAACTAAGGAGGTATGACTTTTCTTAGCATTCTTATCAATACCTCCTAAATTATGAGGTGTTCTCCACTGATGGAAATTTATGGAACTGTATGAACTGGGTGGTGCTGTTCTTTTAATACTTTTGAGTAGCTCTTACCCATCCTAGTGTAGTTTTTTCACACAATTGCACTGATTGGTTCTCAACTGAATCCTCCAGAAGGAACCTCTGTGGGTCTGCAGAGTCCTCTTTTTGTGCAGCACTCTCGTATCTGGCGCTGTCCTGTGACTTCACTGCTCTGTCTTCACTGGACTCTCAGCTTTGTCTCCTCAGTTCAGGAAGACCTACAGGGCTTCTCCTACCTTGTACTGCAGTTTGGCAACTTTCTCCAAGCAGTAAGATGGGGCTATTATAGGACTCATCTTATTTGTTGCGAAATTTCTCAAGAACTATTGTTCTTTATTTCCTGATGCTGATGACTTGAGTCCTAATTTTTATATTTTCCTATTTTTAATTGTTTCAAGCATGGGAGTAAATGTTATTTGTTCTTTCTGGTCATTACTTGAACTAGATTTTGTCCAGCACCAAATCTTTATAATATGAGCATAGAAATATGATTAAAAATTAACAGAGAACAAAAAACCTTAATATTGAAATTTGAAATGCCCAGAGACATAAACCATGTTTCAAGGCATAACTATGCAAATAGATGGCAAAGTAAGATAAAAATGTGAACTCTGTAACCTCACTTAGTATGAAGGTGCATAGTTCAAACAAAAAAAAATATTTTTTAATTCATAAAGACATCCCTGAAACTTTCATCAAGAGGACAATGAAAACTTTACTAGTTTGGCTCCTTAAATTGCAAACGGACTAGGAAAAGGTCATGTGAAGGTGGAAGTTAGGTCCTAATCAGAGCAATTAGCAATGGATTATGTCTCTTGAGCTCCCCAGAAAAGGTAATCTCAGTTGAAATTGTTGAACCCGAGATGGCATTCATTTGCTTAACTAGATCATAATTCAATAACTAAAAACTTTGTTTAGTACATAAATAAACATTTTACTCAAACTCACCTTTATCTAAATTTATAGTTACAAAAGGATATGAGTTCACTTTAAAAGTATTTATATAAGTCAAATCTTTGGACAAGGAATTGTAGGTGCCTGAAATATTCATTTTATAGACAGGCTAACTATAGAGGGCACTCTGGATTGGGCTCATTGGTTGGCTTTAAGTGAATACAGATATTTAAAATTATTGGACTAAAAGAAATATTCTGAACTTCAGAGTACACTTCAATTAAATTATATTTAAATATTAACTACCAATTTTACTTCCTGTTTGAATTGCATTTTATTGTTTTCTGTTATGGTCACTATTTTAAAAATTTAATTTGTTTTTAAGAATATTCTTTAAAACACGGTACTCAGTCTCAGAATTCTTAGATTCTGTCTGTTAGGAAGTTAGCCAATTTCTTTGACACTGTGAACCCTAGTTACTGTGAAATATGGCTAAAAACTATGAAACATGACTAAAAATACTTATCATTTTTACTTTCCTAATAATATACCATGTTTCAAAGTGTGCGTTGGGTTTTCTTATTTTTTACTGTTGGTTTTTCAGGATATGGTGCTGTTTCTGAATGTGTGAATTTGAATATAAACTAAAATTTGAGGACATAGGTTTTCAAAATCCCAGCCTGTTTTTATGCACAAGTACACCAGTCACGTAACTTACTTCATTTGGCACATAAAGATAAGGAGGTGTAGCAGTGACCTAAGCCTGAAAGAAAAACAAAACCCTGGAATGATACGCTTTAAGATCAATAACTAAAAAGCACCTTGGACTCTAAAAAGGCAGAGAACAAAGAGACCTAAAAGAGATCACTTATAAAGAGAAACAATTGTTAAATAAAACAACTTTAATCTAACTAGGAAAATAATTGTAGATGGAGCAGCATGAGATATCAAGGATCAAAGCAGGATTGGATTTAAATTCATAGTTATACCCTAACTTATCAATAAAGTGATGTCGGTTAAACTTATTTTTGTATAAGGCAATGCTTTGCCATACTCTTTTGTTATAAGGCCCAACAATCATTTTTCTCTCTAGCCCTGGGTGGCTATACAGTATTAGATCTCTACCTTCATCAAAGAAGATCTGTTAGTTAAGATATTCTGGAGTCATATTGCCTGGGATAAAACATCTGTTCAGGATATTAGAGAATATTAAGGAATTATTATTTATTTTTATAGGTGTGATACCAGTATTGGGGTTATGTTTTTTTTCTATGTGTCCTTATCTCTTAGAGCTAGATTGTAAAATATTTACAGTTAAAATATATGCTATGGGAATTTTCTTCAAAATAAGCTAGAAGATGGTGAGAGCATAGGGATTTGGATAAAAGCAAACTTGTCATGAATGAATAATTATTGAAACCAGATGATAAGTCCACACTATTATTCTCTCTCTCCTTTTTAAAATTTCTTTGAAATTAAAGAGAAACAAAACAGAACTTGTTTCATTATAGAAGTACTCCATTACCTTACATAAGTCACTTAACAATAAGTTCATCATTTGTAAAGAGAGAAAATAAGTTACCTACTGTTTCAAGGACTGAATGATTTAATAGAGCTAACTAATGACTAAAATGCATAGAAAATTGCCTATCTCATGAAAGATGCTGCATAAATACTAACTTAAAAAATATTTCCCATTACATATCCACTTTTTAAAAAAGATTTTATTTATTTACTTTTATAGAGGGGGGAAGTGAGGGAGAAAGAGAGGGAGAGAAACATCAATGTGTGATTGCCTCTCATATGCCCCCTACTGGTGACCTGGCCTGCAATCCAGGCATATGCTTCAAACCACCGGGAATCAAACCACCAACCCTTTGCTTCACAGTCTGGCACTCAGTCCACTAAGCCACACCAGCAATGGCCATATCCACTTTTTAAATTAAACTTTTTATTTGGAAATAATTATGGATTCATATGTAGTTGTAAGAAACACCACAGAGAAATCTTCTGTACTTATTACCCAGTTTCTTCCAATGGTAACATCTTGTACAACTGTAGTACAATATCACAACCAGGATGTTAATATTAATACAATCAAGATACAGAACATTTTCATTACCACAAGGATCCCTCAAATTGCCCTTTTCTAATTGCACCACTTCTATCCCCTTAACCGCCAACTACCACCAATCTGGTCTCCATTACTATAATTCTGTCATTTTAAGAATGCTATATAAGTGAAGTCATACTGTATATAACATTTCGTGATTGACTTTATTTTTTATGCAGCATATTTCTCTGGAGATTTATGCACTTTTGTGTATATTAATAGCTCACTGATCCTAATTGCTGAGAAGCATCCTATGATGTGGTTATTCCATAGTTTCTTTAACCATTCACTGTTCAGTGAAGAATATCTGGTTTATTTCTAGTATTTGGCTATTAGGAATTAATCTTCTCCAAACAATTGTGTACAGTTTTTTTTGTGTGTGTGTGTAAACATAATTTTTCATTTGGTTGGGATAAATGCCCAGGAGTACAATTGTTGTGTCATGTTATAGTTTCATTTAGTTTTTTAGATATTGCCAAAGTGTTTTCCAGAGTGGCTTTAACTTTTGAAATTCCCAGCAGCAACAAATGAGTGATCCAGGTACTCCACATACTTTATAGCAAGAGTTGAGTGGTGTTCTCACTAGTTTTCATTATTGTCATTGTGAGAGATATGTAGTGGTGGTTTATGCAAATTTAATTTTGTTGGAGACCTTTACATAGTCTTATACATCATCTGTATATTCTCTGCAGTGAAATGTCTGTTCATGTCTATTGCATATTTTATCATTGGATTGTTTATTTTTAAATGTGAGTTTTAAAAATATTTTTATTATTACTTATTTAACATTTAACAAATATGTATTGTGCAGTACTAAGTGCCAGAACCTACATTAGGTATGTCAGTTAATGAACCATTGATCTCAGCCATTATGAAAGTTACATTCTGTTGTACACCTGAAACCTATGTAATTTTATTAACCAATGCCACCCCAATACATTCAGTAAAAAAATTTTTTTAAAGAAAGTTACATTCTCGGAGGGGATGAGCAACAATGACTATACATGGAACATGTTAGAAAGTTACAAGTACTCCAGGAGAAAATTAGAGCAGGAAAAGTGGGTGGGGGAATCACAGGAACAGGTTGCCATTTCAACATTGCATTTATACTTAAACATGTATGCATGTGCAGGCATATTTGTCCTTTGAATAATAGTTAAGAAATGTAAATAGTAAGAACAACATCACTAGTGTGCTACAATGTTACCTCCACTTCAAAGGTGGTTCATTAGATTTGTAGCATGTAGAAGAACTATGGGGTTTATAATAGCTAAAATTTATTGAATGCTAAGTATCAATCATTGCATTTTACACAGACTATCTCATTAAATCCTCACATGAATGTGTATTTTATAGTACTAAACATGTTTTTTTAAGTTAATTTACATGCCCAAGGCCCTATAGCTTCTCTTATCATATTTGGTAATACCAAAATAATCAAAATTATTTATGCAGTCCATTATGGAATACATACATACATACATATATATTTCTGTCACATAAGCCTTTTTCCATTACCAGATTTCAAAAAGCCTTAAAGCATCTGCATTAACTGCTTCCACCACTTTAGTCTGACTCTTTTACCCTTTTATACAGCTGGTTTCTTTATAATCCTGACTTGGCTTATGGAGAGCCTTCAGACTTCCAATCAACAATCATGCCATCTCAATTAACTTTTTAAATTTTTTTACAAAGTATGTGAGAGGTCTTCTTGGTTGGTTATTGTCCTAGAACTATAATTTATGATGCAAGCTGATAATTTATTGTCCTAGAACTATAATTTATGATGCAAGGATTCTCAGTACTTGTTTTTTCAATTAAAGAAATATGGGTAACCAAATTATTAATAGTGGCTTAATTCTATGTGGTGGTATTTAAAGTATTTCATATTTTAATGTTCAAAACTTCTACAATATTATTCATTTAATCATGCATAATGCTACTGATTAAGTTAAATGTTTTCTTAATTTTAAAATACTTCCCTCCAACCTCCCCTTTTCTTCCATTTATGGCCTCTTCCTCAACCCATTTTCTAAAAAATATTGACTTTTGACAGTCTTTTCTTAGCTTTCCCTCTTGATCAGACGACTCATGACTTCCTTTAGATTTAGTCAAAAACTGCAACTACACTTCCAGAGGCCCAGCATTCCTGCATTCGCAAACACGTTGGCCAGTTTGCCCAGGCCTGCTCCCTAAACTACAAGTCCTTTAACTCCTAGGAGCTTGTCCTAAGCTCCAGGCCTACATTCAATTATATCATGGGTTCTATGGGTCCAAAGTAAATTTTTTTCACTAAGAAATGGACAATGAAACATTTTAGATTTTGGAAACATTTCAATCATTTCGATCAAATTATTGAAAATATTCATTGTCTGGACTATGACATTTAAAACTGTGTTTGGGAGCCACTTGTGAAATTGTGTAGGGAAATTGAACACGTATGTGGTTGAACCATTTGGGTTGGATTAAATGCTAACTTTTTTGCACTACGTTCATTTGTCTAGTGTTTGACCAGTAGAAAAACAAACTTTTCTTAAAACACAATATTCACCTGTGTATATATTTTTATTGATTTTTTAGAAAGAGACATCAACTAGCTGCCTCTCACTTGCACCTCGAGCAGGAATAGAACTCACAACCTTTTGGTATACTGGGCAATACACCAACCAACTGAGCAACCTGGGCAGGGTTAAACCAGACTTGGTTTTATTAGCGACTTGTTCCCCCTATAACCTCGGATCATCAAAAACTTCTTTTATTCATTCTATTACATTATCCTCTCCTCCTTTCTCCACAATTTAGTGTCTGTCTCTTAGCTTCAGAAAGTAGGACTTTTAAAATTATGATTTACACCAAGACTAAATATTCTATGATTTGCTTTGTAATCATACTATCATTTTATTGCCTGGATTTTTTCCCTAGTAACTCTTGTTTTCCCACCTTGCTCTTACCACCCTGAATCTACAAATACTTAATTTTCTGCACAAAGGCATGGCATGGCATTTCATATTTCTTCTTAGTGTTGTCATCAATTGCCAAATTGAGTCATATTTCCATAAAAACTTTACTAAAAATTTCTCTACAAGTGTGAACATGAAGCTACAAAAGTTTAGGAATTTTCTAAGATTAATCACTTATTATGTAGAAGAAATGCTTTACAACCAAAGTATCTGATTCCAAACTGTATGTTCTCTTCACTTTATTTCACTGCCACAAGCTAATTAAGAGACAAGAAATATGTCCAGCTGCCTCTATGGACCAATTTATAAGGGTTTAAAATATTAATTTAGTGCTAAGATAATATTGATAAGACGGAGAAAATCTTATTTCACAGAGTTCCTGTCAAGGATAGCACTGCATGTTGTTGGAAGAAATACTTGATGAGCCTTTTGCAGTGCTTTCAAGTGGAACCATGGTTAAAATTTGCAGGTTAAGGGAGCAGATTCTACTGCTAGTCCTCCTTTGTACTTATTCCTCACATAGAGTTCAGCCATTGTTCTAAATTCTTGGTAAGCAAGTATGTAAGGAATGTCAGTGTGAAAGAATAAAAGTGATTAGCTTATTGGGAACTGACATCTGTACCAGTGTGTCCTGTAAGCAGCTCTGGGGTTATATTTGTTTTGTTTTGTTTTTAGGTTATGATAAATTCTCACCTGAAGAAAATGCACCCATGTCTACATCCCTATTAAAGCATTTTTTTTTCCTCAAAAGTTGAAACATCCTGGCAAAAATGAAAGGTTAATTAAACTAAAAACTAACAGATATGGTGTATGTTCAATGTTCTCCAGAAGACAGGTTCTTGTAAGCTTTATTCAGAGTGCCACAGTGTCAGGGGTCACATTTGCGGGATTGGATGGTGGCACTGAGAATGCTTTAACTTCTTCCAGGATGCTAAGAACATAAATAATGGAGTAGAACCCACTTTCAAAGATTTGTGACAATAGTAAGAGTATGATCAAACCTTGGGGAAAATCTGCCAGACTAGACTTTCTCCTCCAACACAAGTTTTCCAGATCAAATCAGGAAAGAAAAAGTGACAGTCTTCTGATGTTGGAAGAAGACTAGCCCAAAAAGTCATAAAAACAATAACATTGTAATGTTCATTTTGGACAAAGCCAAGATTTATTTGTGGTATTAGAAATAGGTCACTATAAATATACAAAAACATTTAAATTCATTGAAAGACATTCAAACAGAAACATTAAAGAAATCTCATTAGCACGTTTATAGGAGTAGAAGGGAATTCTGAGCATGTGCATGTATGTATACATGAAATATTGCTGGAATAGGTTTGGGTCTTCAGTCAAAAAGTAAAAGGTCATTTTGAAATTTTCACCTGAAGTCTTTTGTAAGTAAAATTTTGAACTTAGTTACCCACTCCTAGAAGCCTACAATGAAAACCACCACAGCAATCATAACATTGCCTTATGTTCTAATTTTCTATTTTAATGATATTTTCAGTCACAAAAGTCAGGTCGATACCCTCAAGTGAAATTTAGAATTGACATAATTGCATAGATATTTTAGACTAAAAATATCTTCCTTTACCTGAGACTTCCATAGTACTGAAGTATATTTTGATTGGAATCAGGTGAGTGGTACCCACTTTCTCAAAATGTAAGCATTATCTGAACATTTAGTGACTACCAATAGCCACTTGAAAAGTCTCTTCTGAGGCTTCATTTATTTACTTCCATATTTTAGAAGTAATTTGATGGGAAAATAAAAGAATTCTCTGTTTCATGCTACATTTCTATGGACATATTGTGACACGAAACTAAAAGCTGACAGTTTTGCTATACAACTTTGCCCGGTGACATTTAACCTGATATAAGTGAAAACACATTTATGGTGAAATCATCACAATAAATGGTGATAGAAATTCCAGTAAGTTTGGTAGTTCTAGTTCCCAAGGTGTGGTCTTACAATTGAACAAAAGATAATACACATAGCATGATATTTAGATTACTTACTTTATTAGTGGGAATTCTCCTTAGATCAATTTCTAACAGGATTTGAGTTCTTTGACTCCATCACTGCAGAACAGTTCACTTGCAGTAACTTTTCCAGTTTTGGTAATGAGAGTATTTCGGTACTCACACTTGCACCATTCCTTGAACTCTTGCCCATTAGTTTGCTTGAACCTCATAAAACGTTAACTTGAGTTGTGTGCAGTAAGGAGACCAATAAAACACCATATGTTTGTGACGAAATCATTAAAAAATGTCCTAGCACCTCTTCCGTAATAGTCTGTGACATATAGGAGTTTCAGATTTGACTGTTTGTAACAATAAGGATGGAATTTTCTTTCTTCTCACTATAACTTGTTATTCTTTGAGAGAGAAATTTCTCACTTATGTGAGAAAAAGAAACACTGGTTTCTGATTTATTGATTTACTTAAAAAATAAATTGGGAGAAAATTCTGCTTATTTTTCTTCCATACCTTATTTATCTTATTAGTGATCAGCCAGTGATTACAGGAGCCAGAGGACAAAAACAGTATTCTGCTCATCTTCAGTGCCTAGAAAATAAAGAGCCCCTAATAAAAGTGTGTAAACAGAAAATCAGTGAATGCGACACCAACTTTCTAAGGTATGGTTTCCTTTAGGCAGCAAATTTGGACAAGAAAAACAGAATTATCCTTGAGCAAGATGAAAAACTACAAGATAGGACAATTGAAGGATTTCAATTTAAAACTCAAATTAGTTTGCCAGTCATGACAACGTAAGCAAACTGAACTGGTGAAGTAAACAGAGGAGTCTATTTAAAACCAAACCAAACAAAAACAAACAAATAAAAATAAAACTGGAATTAGTAGACAAAACCATACAGCTTTTCTGTTTCTCAATACTTTTTGCTCCATATGTTGACAGGGACCCTTTCCTGAGTAAACTAAAGCATAAAACAAGAAGAAGAAAAAAAAAAACCAGCCTCCCTCAAATCACCAAAATATGTGAATCTGAAATTATATGTAAGCAAGTTTCCAGAAAAACCTACTGAATATCTCATGGCCATTTCAAACTTTCTCTTTATCGAAGCACTCAAATCAGTTTCATTTGATGAATACAATTCAGTATCAGTTTGAAAACAGATATATGTATATATTTGGACATTTTGGTGATCGAATGACCTCAAATTACCAATCTCCTGAAAGGAAGGAGAACATTAATACAAAGGACATAACCATTGTCGCTGTGAATGCATACTATGTTTGGTTTATCTCGTATTGATGTTTTAGACCTTGGTGCATAGAAGGTGAGTAGAATACTAGAGAGGGAAGAAAGTGAGAGTTTTAATTTTAAAAATACAAGCATGGCTTTTTCAAATTGCTTAGCACTTTCTACCCTTCTCAATGCCTTCAACCCCCACATTCAGTAAGAATGTTAGCTGAGCTCCTTTTTTTCAGCTGTCTTGGGCAGGTAAGTGTTCTTATGCCCAATAGATCTCTCTGCTCTTCAGATAAATAAAAGAGAAAAACAAGTTAAAAATAAGCAATCACACCTTTGAAACTAATTTTTTTTTGTGGCAAAGTCTCCTAATAACAGCAAATACATGAATTGCTTTGGATTTAAGTATTGTGTCATTTTATATGTTAGCCCAGCCACCAACTCACCATTAACACTTAATAATCAATGCCTCAATGTTGCCATCTCTTTTTCATATGTTAAAGACAATGGACAGGGAGTGAGAAATAAAATAAATGTGAATAAAGAGCAATGGGACCTTGGTAAAAAAAATATCATATGGGCATTTGAAGTATTATTGTAGATATTGGGAAAAAAGCAATGCAAATATTCCAATTCTGTAATTACTGACAGTTTGGTAGTCTAAGTCACAACTTTTAGCTACATTTAGTTTTGCACTAAACTTGAGATCCAATCTAAATACTCTTAAATATGATATATACAGCTGCTCTTAGATGATGATTTTAGATTTACCCTTTGTATGTGATATTTGAGAGATCGCATAACATACTCAATGGCATTGATTTCGGGATAAACTCACTTTCCACACATCATTCAACACTCCATAAAGGTTACAAGAAAGGTGTAAATATCAATTGAAAGAGACTGAAGGAGGTCAGTAGCTTGGCACATAGTGCCATACCCCTGTCCACTCAGGGTGTGAGTCTGTACAGTTGTGCCCTGTTTATTCCCCTTGTTAAGAAAGAGTAGAGAGAGAAATCTCAAGAAGTTTCACAACTTCCATATTTTTAGAACGCTTTGTACATTTTTATGAAAAGAAATATGAGTTTTCATTGAAGTATGAATCCTCATACTCAAACATAGGAAGTGTCACCCCTCAATGGCTAAGAATGTTGCTCTGACCCTGCTCAGCTGCTGGATGTACTCTGAGTCCACAGCTCAGAGTCAGACATGTGCACCTCTTCCAACTCAAATGGCCTACAGAGAATGAGGTCAAGGGCGTGCCAAGGTTTCCTCTACAGCCCAAGGCTTGGTCCTAGTTTATCAGATGTTTCTGCCAAAACCTGGAATGAAGTAGAAAGGTAAAACTCATATTTCTTCATGCTATGTAAGACTTCTTGATTATATTATTAGTTCTGTTTTGACCTCAAACTGTATAAAAGCTTTTTATTGGTACTACTTAAACTAACAGATTTGTAAATTACCCCTGTAGCAATAGTAATTATGCTATTTTTTCATTTCTACATCATTTTGAAATTAGGTTTTGAAGGCATGTTCCTCATTTGATAAAGGGAATTAGATCTGGAATAAATACAATGATTCAGTGTGCCTGTCATGTTAATAAAATGGGGATTTGTGGTATGTATTAATTTTCTAATGCTGCTGTGACAAATCATCATGAACATATGGCTTAACACGGCACAATTTTATTACCTTACAGTTTTGTAGGTAAGAAGTCTGACACAGCTCTTACTGAGCTAAGACACAGGTATCGGCAGAGCTGCATTCGTTCTTGGAGACTATAGGAGAAAATCTCTTCCCTTGCCTTTTCCAGCTGCTGGTGTCCACCAGCAATCCTTGGCTCATGGCTCCTTCCCCCATTTTCAAAGCCAGCAACAGGTCAAGGTCTCCTTATGCTGCCGTATTTCTGGTTCTCTGAAGTTGGGAAAGGTTCTTGCTTTTAAAGAATCATATGAGTAGATTGGCCCAATCTGTGTAACCCAAGAAAATCTTTCCATGTCAAACTAGTTAATGTTAGTTCATTACAAATGCAGCATCTCTTCTGCTTTGTAAAGAAGTATATGCAAAGGTTCTGAGAGTTAATGCTTTGGAACTCATTTAAAGTCATTGACAATGTCATGTTCTCTAATGATTATGCAGCCTACTTTTTAAAAAAGGAAATGTTTTTTGTACTTTTTGTTTTATTGTTGACACTACAATAAGGTTGAGATGTCCCCATCCTCCCTGCTTCACCTGCCCTCCCACCAATTCCTGTCTCCCCTTCCCTCTGCCCATAACTACACTGTTGTCTGTGTCTGTGTGTTAAACATATATGTCCTTTGGCTAATCCCTTCACCTTCTTTTATCCAGTTTCCCCTCCCCCTCCCATCAGACAGCTGTCAGTCTGTTTTGTGTTTTCCATGCCTGTGTTTCTATTTTGTTTGTCAGTTTATTTTTTTCATTAGATTCCACGTACAAGTGAGATCATATGACATTTGGCTTCCTCTGACTGGCTTATTTCACTTAGCGAAATAATCTCCAGGTCTGTCCATGCTGTTGCAAAGGTAAAATTTTCTTCCTTGTTATAGCCATGTAGTATTCCATTGCATTAAAGTACTTCTGCTTGTTTATCCACTCATTTACTGATAGGCACTTGGATTGTTTCTAGATCTTGGCTACTGTAAGTAAGGCTGCTATGAACTAGATGTGCATATATTCTTTCTAATTGGTGTTTTGAGATTCCTAGGCTAATTCCCAGACGTGGGATTGCTGGGTCAAAAAGCAATTCCATTTTTAATTTTTGGAGGAAACTCCATACTGTTTTCCACAGTGGCTGCATCAGTCTGCATTTCCACAAACAGTGCCCTCAAGTTCCCTTTTCTCCACATCCTCTCCAGCACCTGTTATTTGCTGATTTATTGATGATAGCCATTGTGACAGGGGTGCGGTGATATCTCATTGTGGTTTTAATATGTATCTCTCTACTGGCTAATGACATTGAGCATTTTTTCTTTGTTTATTGGCGATCTGTATATCCTCTTTGGAGATGTGTCTATTTAAGTCCCTTGTACATTTTACAATTGAATTGTTTGTCTTCATGATTTGAGTCATGTAAGTTCTTTGTATATTTTGGAAATTAACCCCTCATTAGATGTATGGTTAGTGAATACATTTTCCCATAGGGCACACTCCCTTTTCATTTTATTGATGGTTTCTTTTGCTGTGCAGAAGCTTTTTAGTTTGATGTAGTCCAATTTATTTAGTTTTTGCTTTGTTCTCCTTGCCCTAGGAAATACACTGGCAAACATATTGTTACAAGAACTGTCCGAGATTTTACTACTATGTTTCTATTCTAGGATTTTTATGGTTCATAACTTACATTTAAGTCCTTTATCCTTTTTCACTTTATTCTTGTACATGGTGTAAATTGGTGGTTGGTCTAGTTTAATTTTTTTCATATGTACCTGTCCAATTTTCCCAACGTCATTTATTGAAAAGACCATCTTTACTACATTATATGTTCTTGCATCCATTGTCAAATATTAATTGATAATATAGGCATGAGTTGATTTCTGGGCTCTCTGCTCTGTTTCATTGATTTGTGTGTCTGTTCTTATGCTAGTACCTGGCTTCTTTGATTACAATGACCTTGTAATATTCTTTGATACCAGGTATTGTGATCCCTCCAACTTTGTTCTTCTTTCTTAATATTGCTGAAGCTATTCAGGGTCTTTTTTGGTTCCATATCAATTTTTAGAATATTTGTTCTAGACATGTGAAATACTACCATTGGTATTTTATTAGGAATTGTGTTGAATCTAGAGATTGGTTTGGGAGTATGGACATTTTAGATGTTAATTCTTCTAATCCATGAACATATTTATATTTCTCTCAATTTCGTTCTTCACTGTCTTATACTTTTCCAAGAACAGGTTTTTTACACCTTTGGTTAAATTTATTCTTAGGTACCTTATTTTGTTGTTGTTGTTGTTGTTGCAATACTAAATAGAATTGTTCTCATATTTTCTCCTTTTATTCAATTATATTGTAATGATTATGCTATTACAGTTGTCCTAATATTTCCCTCTTTGCCCCCTTCACTCAGCACCCTCCATTCTCTCAAGCCATCCCCCACACCATTGTTCATGTCCATGGGTCAAGCATAGTTTCTTTGGCTTCTCTTCTTTGTTCTTTCCTATACTGTACTTTACAGTCCCATGGCTATTCTGTAACTACCTGTTTGTACTTCTTAATCCCCTGACCTCTTAGTTTCTCCTTCTGATAGTTCATTATTGGTGTATAAAAATGACACCGATTTCTAAGTATTAATTTTGTATCCTGCCACTTTGCCAAATTCATTTATTAGATCTAAAAGCTTTTTGGTGGAGTTTTTAGGGTTTTCTATGTACAATATCATATCATCTGCAAATAATGACAGTTTTACTTCCTGCTTTCAAATTTGGATGCCTTTTTTCTTCTATCTGATTGCAGTGGCTAGGACTTCCAGTACAATGCTGAATAAGAACTGCAAATATGGACATCTCTGTCTTATTTCTGATAATAAGGAATATACTATTAATTTTTGCCCATTTAGTATGATATTGTCTGTAGGATTGTCATATATGGCCATTACTTTGTTGAGAGATGTTCCATGTATCCCCATTTTGCTGAGAGTTTTTATCATAAATGGGTACTAAATTTTATCAAATGCTTTTTTTATCTATTGATATGGTCATGTGATTTTTATTCCTCATTTTGTTGATGTGTTTATCAAATGTATTGATTTGTGGATGTTGTACTAGCTTTGTATCTTAGAAATAAATCCCACTTGTTTGTGGTATATGATTTTTTAATGTATTACTCAATCAGTTTGCTACTATTTTCTCCAGGATTGTAGCATTTATGTTTATCAGGCATATAGGGCTATTATTTCCTTAATTATAGTATCTTTATCTGGTTTTGGAATTAGGGTAATGCTGAACTCATAGAGTAAGCTTGGGAGTTTTCTTTTCTCTTAAATTTTTTGGAATAGTTTGAGAAGGATAGGTGTTAGTTTTTTTAATGTTTTATAAAATTTACTTTGAAGTCATCTGGTCCAGAATCTTTGCTTGTTGGGAGTTTTTTTGATTAGTGCTTCAATTTAATTAGTTGTAATTGATCTATTTAGATATTTTTTATTCTTTTTAATTTAGTTTTGGAAGATTGTATGTACCCAGAAATTTATCCCTTTCTTCCAGGTAGTCCAATTTGTTGTCATATAGTAGTTTATAATACTTTCCAAAAATCCTAGGTATTTCTTTGGAGTCAGTTGTTACTTCTTCTCTCTCATTTCTGATTTTATTTAATTGGGTCATCATTCTTTTTCTTGATGTGTCTGGTTGACTGTTTACCAGTCTTATTTATCTGTAAAACTAACTAGCTCTTGGGTTCATTAATCTTTTGTACTATTTTGTTTGTGTTTTTTTAGACTCCTTTTGTTTATTTCTGTTCTAATCTTTGTTATTTCATTCCTTCCACTCACTTAGGGCTTTGATTGTTTGTTTCCAGTTTCTTTAAGTATAAAGTTACATTATCTATTTGAGACTTTTCTTTTCTTGAGGTAGGCCTCAAGAAAACTAATGCTATGAATTTCCCTCTTAGGACTGTTTTGTTGTGTCTCATAGGTTTTGGGATGTTGTGTTCTCATTTTAATTAGTTTCAATGTAAGTTTTAAATATTTCCTTTGTCTCATTCTTAACCCATTCTTTGTTTAGAAACATATTATTTAGTCTCCATGAATTTGTTTTTTTCAGCTTTTTTCTTGTGGTTGATTCCTCACTTCATACTATCACGGTCAGAGGAGATGCTTGATATCATTTTTTAATTTATCCATACTTGTTTTGTGTCTTAAATTGTGCTCTAGCCTAGAAAATGTTCCATGTGTGCTTGAAAACAATGTATGTTCTGCTGCTTTGGAGTGAAATGCTCTAAAGATATCAATTAAATCCACCTGATCTAGTGTGTCATTTAAGGCCACCATTTCCTTGTTGATTTTCAGTCCGGAAGATCTATCCATTCATGCTAATGAGGTGTTAATAGCCCCTTCTGTGACTATATTACTGTCAATCTCTCTTTTTATGTTCATCAAGATATGCTCTACATATTTAGGTGCTCCTATGTTGGGTGCATAAATGTTTACCAGAGTTATATATTTTATTGGATTGCTCCTTCTATCATTATGTAGTGTCATTCTCTGTCTCCTACTCAGGCCTTTGTTCTAAGACTATTTTGTTGGATATAAGTATTGCAACGCCAGGTTTTCTTTTATTTCCATTTGCATAAAATATATTTTTCCATTTCTTTACTTTTTTCTGTGTGTATCTTTTGTTCTTTTGAGGATATCCTGTAGAGAGCATATATATGAGTCTTGTATTCTTATTCATCCAGCTACCCCATGTCTTTTGATTGGGGCATTTAAGCCATTTGCATTTAAAGTGATTATTGATAGAGACATATGTATTGCCATTTTATTTTTTAACTATTTTCCTCTGTTTTTGTTTTCCTTTTTCTTCTGTTTTTCCTACTCCTTATAGCAGGCCCTTTAACATTTTTTTATAATACAAGTTTGGTGGTAACAAACTTCTTTAGCCTTTTCTTGTCTGGAAAGCTCTTTATTTCTCCTTAAATTTTAAGTGATAGCCTTATTGGGTAATGTAGTCTCAGTTGTAGGTATTTGCTTTTCATAACCTTGAATATTTTACGCCAACCTCTTCTGGTTTGAAATGTTTCTGCGGATAAATCAGATGACAGTCTAATTGGAGCTCCCTCATAGGTAACTTCATGCTTCTTTTTGTGGCTTTTAGGATTCTCTCCTTGACTTTAAGCTTTACCATTTTAATTATGATGTGTCTTGGTGTAGGCCTTTTTGGTTCCACATTGTGGGACTCGTTGTGCTTCCTGGATTTGTGTGTCTTTTTCTTTCACCATACTAGGGAAGTTTTCAGTCATTATATCTTCAAATAGCTTCCTTATCCCTTGCTCACTCTCTTCTTCTGATATTCCCATGATGTAGTTATTCTTATGCTTCACATTGCCCCAAATGATGTTTCTTAAGCTCTCCTCAATTTTTAAATTTTTTTTCTGCTCCACCTGTGTGTTTTATCTACCATGTTTTCCAAATTGCTGACTTGATCCTCTACTTCATCTAACCTACTGTTTATTCCTTCCAGTGTATTATTTATTTTAGCTATTGCATTCTTCATTTCTGACTGATCCTTTTAAAGGTTTCTATGTCTTTTTTTTTTCATGCTGTTGAGTGTCCTTATAAACATTATTCTAAATTCCATATCTAACAAGTTGCTTGCCTCCGTTTCATTTAGTTCTTCTTCTGGAATATTATCTTGTTCTTTCATTTGGGTACTGTTTATTTTTCTTCCCATTTGGCTGTTTCTTTTTATTTGTTTCTATATATTAGGTAGATCTGCAAAGACTCTGGTGCAGCATACCTATATCAACTGCTGCCTGTGACTGGCCCTGGGCAACCTGTTTGCTACTATGAGTTCCACAGTTTATAGCTCCTCTGACAGCCATGAGTGTGTGCAGAAAGAATCAGGTTGCACACTAAGGCTAGATTTTATCAGCACTGAGCTAGGGCAGGGTCAGTTAAAGTCTTACGGTTCCCAGAGATTCACTTTTGCTGTTAGACTTAATCATTGAGTTAGCCTTCAGCTGTTCTCGGTAGCCTGGTTTAAGCTCCACAGGGTAGGGTGAGAGGTATTCCTGCAGGTGGGGCAATTGCTTCTCCACAGGCTGATGCCTTTGGAAGTAAGTGCTCTGTCTGAGAAAGATGGCTTCCACAGTATGGGGAATGACTCAACACAGGGATTCTGGTGGCTGTTCCTTCAATTCTTTCCCCCGAGCCACCAACCTCAGACTCTCCTCTTGTGACTCTAGTCCACGCTGCCCTCCTTCTGCCTGAGTCCAGAGTAAGTGGCTGCAAACAAACTTTTGTGTATTGTCCCTACATCTCAAGCCATCTCTCCCTGGTGGATAGAAACCCCATTCCTTTTCACAGCCAGATGTTAGTTGGGTTCCTTTTCCACCAGCTTGTATTCAGTTGTTTATTTAGGTTGATTTTTCTACAATTTAGTTGTAATTTCTCTTTGGTCCTTGGAGGAGATTGGTGTAGCTTCTAATTACTCCTCCATCATCTTGGGTCAAAAGTTAACTTTTTAAGATATGAAATTTGTTCAAGTTAGCCTATAAATTTAATGTAATCTCAATAAAATTTCTGTAGATGTTTAATGAAACTTTATAAGCCAATTCTAAAATTTGTATACCAAATTGTAAGAATAAAGAATAACATACGTTTTTATTATTTTTGTTTCTATTTGGAAGAATAAATTAAATTCCTTCCAAATAGATAAAAATTAAGGCCTTCAAAATTAAGATGTATGCTTTATTTATTTTTTTTGATAGATGGGCAGACTGGAAGAATTTTTAAAGATCCTAGAATTTCACACATACAAAATCTAGAGATATAATGGATATAGAACAGGAGGAAGCAGAAACTATTCAGCAAATGGTTCTGGATCAATAGGTTACCTGTACTATAGAGCACACAGAGAAAAGAGATTTTACCTGTAAAATAAAAAGCACAATTTTTAACTTTTAAAATAACCTAAGGGAATACCTTTTAAACTGACAACATAGAAGGATTTTGAAACAAAACTCAGAAATCACAGCCATAAAGGAATGGTTGTAGTATTTGACTACATTTAGAAAACAATAATAACAAAAAGAAAAGTGATAATAATGCATCATATACATAGGTATAGCATGGGAGAAAATATTTCCACATCATGTAATCAACAAAGAAACAATATTAAGAATATCTAAAGCACTTCTATAAATCTAAAACAAAAGACAACATAATTTTTAAAAATGGCAAAGGGTTTGAAGGGCACTTCACAGATAATGTTGACTTGTCATTAGAGGGATACAAAATTAGAAGTATAATATTATATTCATCATCTTGGAAAAGAACAGAAATCAGATGGAGAGGATATGAAAAACACTGATTTATGTACCCAGAGAGTAGACATCTAAGTGGATAGAACCATAGTAGTAAGGAATTTGGAAATCTGCAATATGACCAGTGTATGTAATTCAACCCCAAAACATTGGTCCTAGAAAAATCAGGGCAGCATTTCTACAAGAAAACACAAACTGGACCACTCATTATAATATTGTATGCAAAAGTTCAAAATTAGAAACAACTATCACTCAAGGGAAAGATGAATAAGTAAATTGTGACAAATGCATGTGATTAAATATTATAAAATAATTAAACTGCACAAATTAGAACTGTGCATATCCACATGGATAAATTTCACAAATATCCAGTTGAATTGAAAAATAAACTTAATTTATAAAATATATACTTAGTTTATAAAGTAAACTTAATTTGTACATTTAATATATAAATTGTATCACACATTAAGTGTGTGATACAACTTATCTAAATTTGAGAACACGCAAACCAATCATATGCATTATTATGGTACACAAATATATGGTAAAGGTGGAAATGAAAGGTGGGAATGGTACATACCAAAGTCAAGATGGTGGGTAGGTCAGAGGAAGGAAGGAAGGCAGCCCTGGATTGCAAAGAGATGCATATGGTGTTTCTAACTGTATTTATAATGTTTTATCTCTGAAAAAGAAGATCAGGGTAAACTATGGCAAATATCAAAATTTTACAAAGCTTTGTATTAAGATATTAGCATTTATCAAATTATTCTCTATAGTTTTGGAATTTTGAAATTTTCTATAGTAAAAGTAAAAAAGAAATCAAATGAACTTTGAGACTTTGAGGCAAAGAGAAAACGAGCAATAAAGATATACAAAGAATTTTAAAATACCAAGAAAGAAAGTTGCAATGTTTAAAAGATGAACACCTCCCCTCCCAATCCACACCAAAAACTGAAGCTTAAATGAATGACAAATTTAAAAATTTTTATATGGCCTTGCTTTGATCTCTAGTTCTAACATTAATTTCTTAGTTTTATTACCCTCTACTTTCAGAACATGATCCAAACTCTAGCATCTTTACTAGATTCTAGAGTTCCATACATTTAAAATATATGCAAAATCTGGTTTCATAAACATCAAATTGGCCATGCCTCAAAAACAGCAATGTGGTAACAGCATGACCCTTATAGCTTACAAGGATTAATGCGATGTTTTAAAATTCTCAAATGTAGATACAAAATATATAATATATTTGAGGTAAGTAAAAATACTCTTCTTTGAAAAACATTGACTCAAACAATTTGGGGGAATATTTCTGTCTCTGACTTATGAAAATATATTGAATGACCTGGGTTGGAAGAAAAGCATCTATCTGAGTGATAGGAAAAATGGGCTCTGGCACATTGAACTGGATGAAGAGAGTGCATGTTTATTCACCTGCCATGAGTCATTTGTGTGAGACTATTTTATGAATGCCATTTGGGATCACATTTAATGCTGAAGTTTTCCAAATTTAAAATTTTACACATACACACATATGCACATCAACCCTTCTGTGACTTAAAAGGGGAAACTATCAATTTTGATTTTCTAAGCATAGTACATATGATGTTGCTTGAAGTGACATTTCTTGGAGAGTCAATGAGTGGAGTGAATGAGAGTGAAGCCAAATTTAATAAGAAGTAAATTAAGTTAAAAGAATACAATGAGTAGTAGGAAAGAGTTGTGATGTCTTATCTCTAAAGATGGATTAAATTCAAAAGAAAGAGGACAGGCAAAAGCAATGATGCCAAAATCAGAAAGCTAACAAGACAAGAGGCAGGTGCCAGGTGCAATTAGCTGCCTGTCAGAGTACACAGTGTTTAATCCCAAAGCCTTTCTGAGCTCTGTTCTCAAAAAAAACATCAAGGGAATCAAGATTCATAGGCAATGAACACCCTAAAGTACAGAAACATTTGTGTTATCAACCTTAACTGCTTGTGTTTTGATGTAAGAGACCAGATGAAACTGTCAGTGAAGTATGATTTGCCCCATGTCTCCCAAAATAACACTTGAATTGTGCAGTGAAAGTGCTGGAGTGTGGGAACAACAGTGAGGAAACCAGAAATACTTCCTAAGTCCCCTTTTAGATTTATGCCTCTACACCTACTGGGAAATAAATATAAAGCAATATAAACACTTTGTAGTGGCATTATGGAGCTTAGTTTATAAGTACATAGAAGGCTTGGAATAAATTCTCATCAAAAGGTTAACATTATTTATTCATTTAGCAAATACTTTTACAACATTTACAATGTGCCATTTTCCAATGTAAATGCTTTAAAACTATTAGCTTGCCTAATTCTTATTACCACCCTTTTAGGTTGATATAATTCTCACCTGAAAGAGGGGAGACTGAGGCAAAATAGACTAAAGTAACTTGTCCAAAGACACACAGCTGAACAAGCAGTCTTATCCAAATTCATGATTCTAACTTCTCTTCGCTCTTCCCCTCCCCACTCCTTGCCTTCCTTCCCCTCCCCACTCCTCGCCTTCCTTCCCCTCCCCTCTCCTCCCTCTCTCTCTCTCTCTCTCTCTGTGTCTCTGTCTCTCTCTTTCTGTCTCTCTGTCTCTCTGTCAAAGGGTTTTTGAAAGAAATGGAATGGGAAATGGGTAGAGGTGTACTAGACAGAAGAAAAACAAATGATAGATATCATGGAGAAAAAAGAAATAAGATTCCATCTATTTTCTGGAATTTTTGCAAGAATTTTACCTGTGGTCCAGAATAATACATTAAGGAAACAAGATACCCAACTGTTATCTCTAAAATTTTTTTAATGTAAGACTAAAAAATGAATGCTTTAAAGAAGGAAAAAAAGAAGCAAAGCTTTGTTCTTCTTCTGTCATGGTGAATGATATCAAACACTCATAATAATGAATAGAAAGTGGTGTGGGTAGAGGGCTTCATCACATTTCATTCTCAAGCATTGAATTGATGTTATTAATTAATTTTATTTAATAACATTACTATAATCCTAATCCAAAAATGCTTGAAAGTTCTGGCATATGGAGTAAAAAGCACTGAATATTCCAGAAATTATATACTGTGACAAAACCAAATTACCCATAATATTCAAGATCTTTCATAGCAGAAACAGGAAATACAAATGTCACAAAAACTAGTATTAATCACAGACTCGATGAATTAATTTCTACTGGGGGTTTTGAGGTTACTGAAGAAGTTTAATAAATGCAGTTCTTGCTGAAAGAAAAAAAACTTACAGTACAGCATGTCAGAATTCTTGCATGAATAAAATAGGGAGTAATTCAAGAGTAAGACGTAGTTTGGTGTAAACAGTAGCTATAAAGCCTGCAGGAACTAGGTACATCTAGAATGAATGGAATTGTTTCTTGGAAGACATAACCTAGGCGTTCAAGAAAGTATCTAATGTGAGTTAGAAAGGATGAAAGGCCAGACTGTAAGAGTGAATATGAAGGGATAATGATTTGGAGTATAGGCTCTGGAATTTCACTTTCTGGGTTTCAGCACTCTGTACACTAACTTGAGCAAGTAATTTTACTTCTGTTTCTTATCTTTTTCATAGCGATAGTAATAGTACTGGTTACAAAAGATTTTTATAAGATTTATAAGAGGTCAATGTAATATTGAAAGCCAAGAACAATGACTGGCATGGGGGTATTAGTAAATGTTAGCTGTTAATATTACTGTTTACAGAGGAATAAATATGAACGAAAGAAAATTATAAGATTGATTTACAAGTTGTGAAAACTTGATTCATGATCAGTACTTTCATGAATAACAGGAAATTCATGATCATACAATGGAAAGTGTAAGGAAGTAGAAGAGATACAGTAATTTAAGCAAAGATCAAACTGAAAAAAAATCAATCTAACAACCTAATGCCCATTTGTGCACTTTTCTTTTACTCACTCAAGTTTTTTTTCCTTTCACATGAGATGAGAATCTCTGTTAAGATGTATACAGGAGGGAGATAAAAGGGAGGAAAAATAATAGGACTAAATAGCTAGTAAATTGAGCAGTGCTGAAATAGAATATCCAAACAACTGCCAAATGCACAAGAAGAGCTTTTTATTAACCAGATGCTAACAGGCCGGAATAAACACAGAAGAGTGTACCCAGCACAAGGCACTGCTTTGCTTTGACAGGTCTGATTTATGAAACAGATGATTTGTTATTTATTGATCAGAGACTGATTCTACTCACAGAGTTAAGAAGAAGCTTGATAAAAGGCAATCATGCATCTCATTTGGTTATGAGCAGAAATAGTGTCTATTGGCTTGCTGTGTCAACTGACTTTGATGCTACAACATCCAGATGTTCAACATGTGCAAACTTCAGACACAAAACAAAACAGAACAAATTAAAATGATCTCTCTGCCACAAAAGAGAGAAAAACATTCAAAACACGTCCCATGAAAAAAAGAACTCATCAGAAACACATAATATAGTCTGAAATGTATTTCTTAATAAAAAGATAAGACAGATTCAGAGAATTAATAGTTTTTTATTCTTTCATTTATTTGATCATTATTTATTGAGGGCTTTGCATTTTTAAGGCATTGTTTGAAGGACTATTTTGACACTTAAATATTCCATATGCAAATGCAGGGTTCCAGGAAATTACTAATTCAAATAAAACTTCACCAACATGCTCAAAGAAAGCCCGATACTTTTTCATCTTCCACAATATCAAAGCTCCTGTTACATTAATTATTTTTCATTCTTGGTATCATAATACAGTTGCCATTTATTCTTTCTTAGTCAGGAAATTCCTTCCTCTTTGTTGTTCTCCCTGATCAGTCCAGCGGAAAGCTTCACATAGCTGGGTTTTGAGATAAGACATGACTCCTCGTTTTGGAAGCATGGAAGCTTTTATATGCTACTTAGTGTATTTTCAATGCAACGCTGAAGTTTGCACAACAGCACTTGTGCCACATGATGATTTTGTACTTTCCCAGAAGTTTTTAATGATAGAAAACACTAAGCCCTACTTTCTCACTTGAGGACTTACGATTTTTTTCCCCTTCCCTAATTATGCTCTAAAAGCAGAAAAGAAAAGCTTATCATCTGCAGTTAGGTGTTAAATTGTTTCTTTTTTCAACAATTTCTTTTTCTGAAAATGACCTCATTCAAGATGCAGTGGTAAATATATTTGAAGTTAATTTAGCATCTCAATTCATTTGGACTTGTATTAGAAACAGATTTTCCTTTTCTTCCCCCAGTTGTCTGAGACATAGATGGCATTAAGTTATCACCCTTGGCCTTTCAGCTTAATAAAACTTGTTAAACAAACACCACATCTTGGAAAATACAGTCATTATCACCATAAGAGCACTAAGTTGTAAAGTTGATAGCAAGAATCTTATGCAATTATAATGAGCTGCCACATTTGCAGTCCTGTCACAAAGAGGGTTGTCATCAAAAGCAAAATTTTCTGGAAACAAAAATTCACCAGCTTGTTTGTCTTGATTTTAAAATACAGTGGAGCATGGTGCAAAGTGCTCAGGCTATAGAATTAGAAAAACTTTGATCTGGTTCTCAGTTCTGCCTCTTAAAGTAACCTAGATGCCCTCTCTGAATCTTTTCCCTTTATCTGTCAATTTGGGATTGTGATCTCTATCCCTAAGGTTTGTGGGATTGATCTTGGGTTTAGACTCTGTATTCTAATAACAAGATAATCTCATAACATGGTTAGCACCATGTCACCCTCTTGTATTTTTTTAATCTTTATTTTTTGTTCTAACCTTATCAGTTTATGAAGATTAAGTGGAGAATTCGATGCTTCAAAGAAAAGTCAAAACAATGAGAAATTTTTGGTCTCATTTTAAACAGCCTCAATTTTTCCGGAGGAGAACACTGCCCAACTTGAGTCCACAATTTGGAAACAAATGCACTCAAATTTCAGAGTTTGATCGTTGAATCTGTGGTAGGTAACCAATATATATCCAATTTATTTGCAAATTTTCTAAATTTATATACAATTTTATGAGTTACTTTTGTAGTTTGAGTGAAATTAATTTGCTTGTAAAAAAAGAACATGGAGGGTTACCTACCTTTAAAGTATTTGTTGAGTACCTATTTTTTGTTAGTAAAAGGAAAATAACACTGCCTTTTGAACATTGTGAAATATTGCTTTAATTGGATGGCATATCCCAACCTCTTAATTTGAGTATGTTCTTATAATGTTATAGATTGAGCACCAGGAGAAAAATACCAAACATGATGGTTAGTCTCTGTTTGCCCTTTTCCTATTTTACCACTTTTCGTTTTTACAATAACCCTATAAGGTCAGTGTTACTGTCCACATTTTACATATAAAGAAGTGAAGTCCCTTAAGTTTTATGTTTAAGATAACACAATTAATGGCAATGCTGAGTGTGAACTCAGGCTAAGGCACTACAGCCACATCCCTTTCCTCCAGGCTTGAGAACAGCAGGATTTCTAACATTGTAAGAGGGAAGGTAGGAAGTATGAATGACACTTTTAGATAATAAGTGTCTGGAGTTTCAGGAACTTTAAGTGTAAAATAAATTTAAAAGGAATAAAAATATTTTAAATTAGCCAGTAATGCTAATTCATTGAAATATATCACTCTGTGCTTCAAATTTCAATTGTACTTTTCTTATAATTTATTATAAAAATAGTCCCTGAACATATGGCCTTTAGAAGAACACCAGGTTAATAATCAAAAGTTCACTGACTATCTCCTATCTGAACATTCAATAATGCAGCATTCAAGTTTGGGTTATCTGTAAACGACAAAAAAGAAAAATATGTTTGTTGTAGAAAATGTGGACTTCTCCTGAGTTGTGAATTATTTTAATCTGGGTGATCAATGTATGGGAGTGAGTCGCTGGCTAGACAATGTGTGCTGTTGTTCTCATTTGTTTCTAGTGGCAAACATCTTCTGGAGAAGACATTGAGATATCAAAAATAGCTATATGTAGTATGGGGCTAATAGAGATTCTAATGAGCATGCAAAATAGTGTGAGGTGTAGGCCCTACCATCCGTAAACTTACCATCCAGAAATTTACAAAATAGAAATTCGATGAAATATAAACAAAGTGTTAATTACACAGATAGATCTTTCACATTCCAATGTTCAATGTACTTTCTCACGTAACTTATCTTATTTTCCCAATTTAATTATTTGTTACATGGCTATCTCTTTGGCTGGAGTTTATCTCTTTCAGGATAATGTCATAGAAGGGTAGATAATACAAAGTCATTCATCTTTGATCCCTCAGTTTTCAGCACAGTCTCTAACACCATATGAGTGAATGAAGAACTTGATGGTTCCTAAATGTAATAACCTCTGTGTGGATCTTCCTTTACCTGTTGGCTTATAATTTTATTGAAAATAGAGACTATGCTTCAAGTCCATTGTATTTCATTCTAAATTCCAAGTTCCAGAATAATTTACAATATCTACTATGTTTAATAAATAAAATCCATTAGTCATAGCTATTGAGAAGGCTCATTAAGATTGGTAGCCTAGGACTTCCAGTCAAGATGGAGGTGTAGGTGAAGACAGCTTGTCTTCTCAGACAACTGCAGCAAAAATTACAACTAAATTTCAAAACACCTATTGCCCAGACTTGTCAGGAAATTGTGCTACATGGAGTCTGACGACCAAGGAATTAAAGAAGTCACATTCATCCAGATGAGTAAGAGAGGCAGAGATGCAGAGATGCAGAATGGGTGGTCCCACACCCACTTGTGGAGGATAAAAATTGGGAGGGATACAAGGGATCCCTGCCACACATGAGACTACCCAGCCCAGATTCCAGTGTCAGGAAGATAGGTCCCCATAACCTCTGGCTGTAAAAAATCAGTGGGGGGTTAGGGTAGTGGAAGAAACTGCAGGAGTCTCAGTCTCCTTTTAGAGGGCCCACAATGGCCTTAGGACTAAAGTAGACTTACTCCATCTGGGATCCAGCACCAGGGCTGCAGCTGGAAGGGCACTGGTGGCATATGGGAAGTCACTGAAGGGTCTGACATTAGGGCAAGTGTCAGGGGACAACTTCTTCCTTGACAAAACTCCAGAAGCCAGGCAATGGTCATTGTCTCTTTTATGAACCCTCTGATACAGGGCAGTAACACTATATCTGAGACTCCATCAACCTGATTCACATGAGTTGTCCTGCCCTGGTGACTACCTAAGACTCTGCTCTCTGCAGCTTACAAGTATGATTTTCTACAATAGGCCATGCTACTGAGACAGGGAATAAAAGCAGCTCTACCTAATACCTGGTAACAAAGACAGGGATGCTCCAAAATAAGAATACAAAGGAATATGGCCCAAATGAAAGAACAGAATAAAACTCCAGAAAAAGAACTAAATTAAATGGAGATGAACCATCTATCAGATGGCATAGTTCAAAACACTGGTTATCAGGATGCTCAAGGAACTCATTGCATACTTCAATAGTATAAAAAAGATGCAGGCAGAAATGAAAGTTACAGTAGTGAAATAAAGAAAACTTTACAGGAAATCAACAGTGGAGTAGATGAAGCTGAGAATCATATCAATGATTTGGAACATAAGGATGGGAAAAAATCAATCAAAACAAGGAGGACAAAGAATCCAAAAAAATAAAGATAGTATAAGCAGCCTCTGGGACAACATAAAACATAAAATATTTAAATCATAGAGATTCCAGAAAGAGAAGAGAAATAACAATAAACTTTAAGCTTATTTGAAAATATAATGAAAGAAAACTCCCCTAATTTGGTGAAGGAAATAGACATTCAAGTCCAGGAAACACAGAAAGTCCCAAACAAGATGGATGCAAAGAGGACCACAGCAAGACACAACATTATTAAAATACCAAAGGTTAAAGATAAAGAGAGAATCTTAAAAGCAGCAATAGAAAAGCAGATAGTTACCTACAGAGGAGTTCCCAAGACACTGTCAGCTGATTTCTCAAAAGAAACTTTGCAGCCTAGAAGGGACTGGCAAGAAGTATTCAAAGTGATGAAAAGCAAGGATCTATAACCTAGATTATTATCCAGCAAAGCTATCATTTAAAATCGAAGGACAGATAAAGTGCTTCCTAGATAAGGTAAAGCTAAAGGAGTTCATTCATCACCAAGTCATTATTGTATGAAATGTTAAAGTGTCTTATTTAAGAAAAAGATTAAAACTATGAATATTAAAATGGCAATAAATTCAAAACTATCAACAATTGAATCTAAAAAAACAACAAACTAAGCAAACAAGCAGAACAGAAACAGAATCATAAATATGAAGATCATTTGGAGGTTTGTCAGTAGGATAGGGGAAGGAGGAGAGTGCAGAAAAAGATGCAGGGATTAAGAAGAACAAATTGGTAGCTACAAAATAGACAGGGGGATGTCAAGAATAGTATAGGAAAAGGAGAAGCCAAATAACTTATATGCATGATTCATGGACATGAACTAAGGGGCAGGGGATTACTGGAGGGAATGAGGGGTAACAGATGTAGGGAGGCAAAGGGGGAAATTGGGACAACTGTAACAGCATTATCAATAAAATATATTTTTTAAAAAAGATTGCTTGCCTATTAAGAATACATAATTCCCATTCTTGCTTCCCTGTGTGACTGGGAATCAATCATCTGATATCTGTCTCTACATTGTAGTTTATTTTCCCCTGAAGAGTTAAGGAGTGCAAAGCTGAGAATTGCCTAAATTAATAGTAAGCTTTAAACATTTTACAATTAAATAGTGTTTTTGACCACAATCTGGACATTATTTGTATACTCCCAGCATCTAAAAGACCCAGAATTTGTACCTAGGGAAAAAAACAAATTAAAAAGACAAGCTTAGTTTTAGCTCAAGTCTTGAGCAATAGAAAGTAAAAGTCAGAAAACCCAGAATGTTGCATTTGCCATGCCACGATATTCTACTCTCAAAGAAAATGTCACAAAATAAAGCATTGTATTTATATCCCTGAGAATAATATTACCATACAAAAATGGATCCATATTTAAAGTATCTGTAAATTTGATCAAAGGTAAAATTTGAAAATAACTTTTCACTAAGGGAAAGGACTGATTCTGCCTCCAGGTAAAATATTCATTTTAAAAAACAAATTAGCTGATACTGAAAGAATAAATAACATTTTTCCTGTGACATAAATTGACATCTCTAGTAACTATTCTATATGTGATTGGTGGAAAATCTTTTAAATTCTCAGGCTATTATTAAATATTACCTTAAGTGAGAATCAAACTAATCTAAAACACACATTGGATGTCAAATTAAACCAAAACAATGTCATCACAAATTCAAAACATGGCCAGAAAAGCTGTGGCTTAGAAAGCACAATAAACTGTCACGGGTGTGGGGGGGATTCCATACATAAAGCAGATCACCAAATCTAAAGAAATAGTACAAACTACAGAGGCAGCTCTCTGACAGGTTTCTCCCATTTTAATGAAACAAGTTTCAGTGGAAAACTTAAAAGATTAAAAACTCACAATAAAATAACTCCCATACATTTTTCTTGGGGCTGTCTCCACAGCCCCAAATGAAGTAGAGGTTTGGCGGTTCTCCCATAATGGAGTCAGTGGAGACAGTCAAGCTAAAAGGGACACCAAAGAATCTGCACTTTCTAGATTAGCCGTCTGGCTTGAGCAAATAAGCCAATATTGGCTAAGTTTCCAGTTCATATTGTAACGGGTAGACACATGCAAATCCCACCTGTATTTAGCTCTAGATTAATAATCAATTTCTAGAAAAACGTTCTCCTTCTGCAATGAACTAGCAATAAATCCTATCTTATTATATTAGAGTTATGCTATTTTTCATGGTTTAAGAAAATCTATGAAGGATATTAAAACAGTTCTTTGATACCAAAATTATTCCCTTTATTATACCCAGCTCATTGATTGGTTTATTAGAAACAGTTACACTAAAACGGCCCTAGGATATCTATACAGAGAGATGTTTTTCTATGTGAGGTTGTCAATGGTAAAAAAAATACAATTATATATTTATCACCCATTTGCCTAGAAAAAAAACATGGGCATTTCAAATCTGAGAATGTTAAAGACATAATTTCAAACTCTTTATTTAAAATGTTAATTTTGCTTATTTAAAAAGCAAATTATTTTTGCTGATTAACTAATGATTTAACTATTTCAGAAACCTGAGTCTTCAAAACATAACTCACAGTAAGTTATTACTGATAAAACATTCCAATAATCACATAATTTTATATTTTTGTTGATAAATGTTAAATTTCACAGCATCCAAGAGAGTTCATTATTTCACGCACAAGTCAAGAAAGGGACACAGAAAAAAGAAAACATCACTGTGACAACCAGTTTGCCAAACTGGCACTGTTAGAGAGTCACAGGCACACAACTAATCGCAGACAGCAAGTGACTGGGCGTCTTGCTGCCAATGAACTGAATTCCAGTTAGTTAATTCTACCCTTCAACACTATTTTTTCAGATTGTTTCATTTGATTTGTTGTATAATTTTTATCCCACTGTGTCCATTACAGAAAGATACAGAGGTTAATCAATTGATTAGATGTGAGCTCTGTTAATGAGCAAGAGACTCCAAACAGACTGTTGGTGACCCTTTTTTACTCTGGGTGACTAATTGGGTGGCAGATAACTCATTTAATTAAATTAAAAAGGATTAGGACATATATTTAGTAACGTGGAATGCCAGAAAGAAGAGAGAGCTAAATATCAATCATGGACTTAAGCAATGTCATAGTCTCATATGCTCCCTAAACTAAAATTAACTTAGTCTTAAATCATTTATACCATCATCATGATGTGTGATTGACAAAGACTAATTAGGAGAAAGCCATAGAAAATGTTGGAATCTCCCATTCAGACCTATTTTGAAGAGGATACTATTTGAGAGTAAATATTGAGGCCACTGCGCTGCATACACATGAGTAATGCCAAACATTCGTATACGGCATCCCCAAGGGTATTGATGCAAATTTCCTCAAACTATTTAAGAAAAGAAAGCAAATTGTGCAGCATGAAGTGAGGCAGGCTTAAGGATTCTGTGTTATCTACAGTAAACCAACACTGTGTCCCACCCCCTAAGGCACATTCCAGTGTGAGTGAGTGAGAACATTGTAGGGAAAAATGTAAGTTTCTCACAATTTGTTTTAAAAATGTAACCAACTATTTAGAAAAACTGGTATTTAAACTCATTAGTAACAATTTATTTGCTGCACATGTTGTAACTAATGTCATTCAATTTGTATGTAGCAATTTCTTGGCTGAAAACCCAGGAAATGAAAGATACTCTAGAAGATACCATCTATATTGCTAAAGTACCGCAGGCTGAACGTTATGATCGGGTCACTGAGACTGCCAAGGGAAGACAATTCCTTTGCCCAAGAGATAGAGGGAGTTGAGAATCACTGCTATCATGAAAGAGAAGAGGACTAGAAGAATAGGGTGGGCAGGTACAGGGAATAAGAAGCATGATTGGTAGGCATAAAATAAACAGGGAGAGGTTAAGAATGGTATAGGAAACAGAGAATTCAAAGAACGTATATGTACAACCCATGGACATGAACTAAGTACTAAGTGGGGCTGGGGGTGGAATGCTGGAGGGTTGGGACATACAGGGCAGAGGGGGGATAAAGGGGACAAAGGGGAAAACTATAATAGCATAACCAATAAAATATACTTAAAAGAAGAATGATGTAATGTAGGAGTCAAAGGAAAAAAAATATTTAAAGTTCTAGGAAGGGAGAGGCAGCTAACACATCAACCCATGGAAGAAGTTTCAGCAGAATGAAAATCAATAGAAATGCATAGCTTTATTGACTAGATGGAAAAAAAAATACTTACTTTAATCAATCTTACTATTCTCTTGACATTAATACTTAATTCCAACAGTTCTTGTAATTCATAATTTTTTCTTTTCCATCCTTCCACTCACAATTAAGCCCTTGTCTTTTGCACTCATTTTGTTTTTATCTGTTGCAATATTTCTCAAAGTCTGCCTTGACTTATACAAAGTTATATTTTGTGCATGTCTTTCTCCACTAAATAGAAACTCAGAGCAAAAATTCTGACTTAGTCTATGTCAGACATAGGTAGAAGTAAAAATGTTGTCTAGGCTGATTTCATCTTTTTAACATTCTTCTTCAAACTTACATGTATCCACTTTTCCTAGCTGAATGACAGAGGCAATGAATAGAAAAAGAGAGAAAACACATCAGGTGTGCAGCAGTGGCCACAGAGCAGTACAGGAAGCTGTCTCATCTGTTCACCTGGAGAACACACATAGCTACTACCTCTGCCTCTGTTCTGACTGCTGAAAAGCAATATAGACACATAAAACATAACCAGGCAGCAATTACTTTTATGAATGTACAGTAGTCAATTTGAGCTTGGGGATTATGTTCACAATGCTTTATCTGCTAAGGAATTGCAGAACTGAAAATATGGCGACTTAAAATTTGGGCATTGGAAAACACAGGGGCAGAAATGTTCCGTGTAAGGAAGACCATTTTTGTCAGTGAGGTGGGCAGCTTTATGAAGAAAGAGTTCTCCATTATTTTGTTTTCAACAGGAAAGTGGGTGACCATTTATCAGTGTTATTACATAGGTCAATTTAAAATGAGAAAATGGGTATGCCGTAAAGTTCCTTCTTGCAATAATATGCTATTATGATGTACTATGTTAAAGTTGATCATAGTTTATATATTAAAAATTTCATGACAAACTTTGAGAAATTACCAGGTATAGAGATTTGAGAAAAAAAACTTTTTTACTAACTTACCATTTATTTACTTATTCATTCAATAACTACATAGTTAGCACCTCTTTGGTGCCCGGCATTAGTTCACTCCTGGGAATGCAATAGTGCACAAAGTCAACAAAGCCCTCATTCTCCAGGGGCTCACAGTTAAGAGAGTAAATGTATTTGTATTTCACTGATGGTTTCTATAAGAAATAAAGCTTTGGAAATGCGCATATTCTTGTGCCAGGCACATTAGGGCTGTTCCACTCTCTGCCTAAACAGGCACCGGCAAGTTGGAAAATACAATGAAAGTAACAAGACACAAATGAAAAGAGAAAACCTAGCTAAAATAAAATACAAAAAGATAATTGCATTTTAGAAAAAAACAGAAATAATATGAATCAATGAAATTATCCTTTATCATTATTTTTTATCTTACCAATAACTATAGGTCTGTGTAGTCAATGGGATGAACTGCCTTGTACAAGGTCATGTTCATAACCAATTTTGAAAACAATTGTAACTTTGTTTTTTGTTTTTTGAGGCATACTCTACAGACTTTAAATAATTATATTCAGGCATGCATTTACATATATTTAAAAAATTTCAGTGCTTAGTCCACAGTATATAATAACAAAGAGGGTTTAAAAAAATCAAAATGACCCAATCTTATATTGAATTCTCCTTTTAAAATAAAAAATAATGTAATCATAGACTATTACTTTGGTTTCAAAATAGGAGAAGAATTTGGAAGGAATATGTCCGGGAAAAGCTTTGAGATCTTTAAGGGCGGTGTATCTCAGGACCCTTGGGGCTTCATAGGTCATTTGAGGAGATCTGTAAAGTCAAACTACTTTTATAATAAGACCAGTGTTATTTGCCTTTTTTATTCTCATTCCCTTACAAGTGTTCAGTAGAGTTTTTCAGAGGCTACATACATGTGGTATTGCAACAGATTGAATGAGGAGGCAGGTATGTGACTCTGGCTATATTCTATTAAGCAAGATATTGGAGAGATTTGCAAAAATGTGGACCAATGCCATTCTTGTCGCTAATTTTAAAAAAATATATAGACATTTCAAAAATATTATTTATATATATTATCATTATGTGTAAATAAGTGAACATAGTTTAATTTATTTTGTAATATAGTAAATGTCAGATACAACCACACATAAACACATGTTCTATGGAATCTTCAGTAATGTTTGAGACTGACTTGTGTGATCCTGAGATTAAAAAAAAAAGTAAGAACCATGGTTCTAGTAAAATTACTTGCTATCTGATAGATTCTAAGTCCCATATACCAAGCTGTTTTTTTTTTTTTTTTCCCTTCTAATGAATGAATCTCATCCCTTCTGAAATCAGTCCTATCTTTTTTAGGTATAGTAATGAAGATTTTCTTATATTGATTCAAAATCTCTTCCTCATAGTTTTCATCCACTGATCTAGGCCTTATCACTTGTGGGTAAGAAGGAGTTTACTGAATTTATTGATTCATTACTATTTATAGGATGAAACTTTTTTTGGACAGGTGTATTAAATTTTTGGTCAATGTTAATGGTTGGGCCACATTCCTTTCCTCTATTTATTCATTTATGTGGTTGGAGTTTCAAAAGTGTGTGGATTTCTGCATTTTATTATCTAAAATTAGTTCATTGAATAGACTCAGATCTAGCATGAGGCAACTATGTCTGAATTTACAGTAATATCACTAAAAATAATCACATAATATTATCTAGAAACAAACAGAAAGCTGTTTGAAACTGTAGATGGGGGGTTTGATTGTGACTGGTCAAAGGCCACATAGTTGTCAAATGAATACTGGCAGTAGATTAAAAAATGAAACCTCTTGCTATTTTTGCTCCTGTATCTGAACATAAATATTCTATATTGTTTCCTCAGCTAAATGCACAGATTGTAAACAAAACACTGTTTCCCAAGGAGGAAAATTATGGGTCACTCAACCTTTAAATAATTCTATATTAAAAAATATAATAATCTTCTCATTTAAATTTCAGACATTAATTATTTATAAATTAGCTAACTTTTTCTCCACCAGCTAAAAAATGTTTTCCAAAAAGGTAAGAGTTTTCTTAAACTATACTGTTCTATTTTTCTGACACTAGATGTCTGCAGATGTTATCTGTGAGCTTAAAAAAATACATGACATTCAGGGCTAAGTATTAGAAAAAGGAACGTATAACATGACATTACTTTCCTATTTCAGTGTGAGTTCACTGGCAATTCAAAGTGGAAACCCACAGGGTAACCACAGGAGGCAACACCTTCCTGGATCAATATTTGTGCATCAGATGCTCTAAGAATGTTTTGTAAGGTTCATAAATAAAGAGCTTTCTGCCTCCCTGCCCCAAAGTCAGAAAATGAAATTAAAAGATATTTGGCTGTCAAGGGATTTGCTTTTTGCTTTTTCTGGAGCAAATATCCAACCCAAGGAAGCTTTAAATTAGTCAATTAAAGGCAAATATTAGTGAAAACGAATGCCAGAAATATTTCTTATTTGAGGGGCGCTTCCTTCCCAGTTATTTGTTGGTTTCTTAAAAGGAATGTTTATCAAACAACATCAAATCCACAAACCTTTACTAAATGTCAAATTTAACACAATTCCATTAAAACGCTTACTAAATATTGACTATTCGTCAGGATCTAGATTTGAAACCATGAATAAAATACAAGCCTGATCCTCTAGGATCTCAGAGTCAGGTGAGGAGCCAGGCAATAGCGGGGGGGGGGGGGGTGTCTTCCCTAATCTGACAATCTGTTGATATGTCAATGACTGACTGACTGGTATAGATGAAGGGAAGGTCAGTGAGGTGAAGCAAGAAGACAAAGGCATTCTAGAAAGAAGCAAGAGCTTGAGAAAAAAATATTGTTGTTTACTTGCATGACTGATGCTCTTGGAAGACGATGAGAAGTTAAACCAAGGTCACAATGGGAGAAGGACTGGAAAGGTAGGAAAAGGCCAATTTTAAATAGCTTCATAAAGCATTCAATGCTGAACAGTCAAGTTCAAGAAGATTTATGAGCTACAGAAGTTTTGAGCAGAGAGTGGTATGATTAGGTATAGCCTCACTAATACCTAACATGAAGATTCCTGTACCATTCTCACCCGGGCCCTAGATAAGACGTCCGGGTACACCACATAAGTAACAGGGGGGAAGGGTAGAGAAGGGTTTGACAGTGGAACTGAGCCTTATTTATTTGCTTATTATACATTCTACAGTAGTACTTTGTTAAGTGTATTTCCAGCTGATATTGTCTTAAATAATAGAATTACAATAGTTGCAAATGAGATGGTGATTGACCTTGAAAATCTACTGTACCAAAAAAAGATTTTGTGGTTACCTGGTAGCAAAGTACTTAAAAAAACCTATTGACTCATGACCTATTAATGTTTATTCCAGGGATGTACAGGCAGTTCAATATTAAAAAATCTATTAATATAATTCATTATTTCATGGGGCAGAGGGAAAAAAATTATCCAAAAGATGCCAAAACCACAGTTTAAAAAAATCAACATCATGTTTATATTGGAAAAATCTGGCAGATATTACCTTAAATAAGTGATCAAGATTAATATCATCAGTAATAGACATGTCAACATCATGTACATTGTAATATGATATACTAAAAATGGGATATTTATAACATCAATCTAATCATGAGAAAACAGCAGAAAAATATAAGTTGAGGGACATTCTATAAACTGACTGACTCATTCTTTTCATATGTCAAGGTCATGAAAAACAAGGGAAGATGAGGGGATGTTCTAGACTACAGAAGATCAGAGTGACATGGCCAATGAGTGTGATGTGGGATCTTGGGTTAGACCTTGGCACAGAATAAAGACATCAAAGAACCAGTACAGTGTGAATAAAGAATTAGCTTCATTAATATTATACCAATATTAAACTCTTAGTTTTGAAAAATGTACTATCGTTATATGAGATGTTAAATTTAGAAAAGGCTAGGTGAAGAGTATAAAAGGATTTTATGTACTATCTTGACATTATTCTGCAAGTCTAAATTAATTCAAAATAATATTTTTAAAAAACTCTTCAAATCATATACTTAAAACTGGCAAATTTAGCAGTATATAAATTACACTCGTACTTCAATGAAGGTATTTTTTTAAATAAATTGTTAATTTTCTTAGGTATAATGTGATTTTCTTAAAGGTAGTTATCTGTTAAATATACATCCTTAAGTATTTATATATAAAGAACATGATATTTATGGTCTACTTTAAAATGCTTTAGTCAAGATAACAGCAGAATAGGCAAAACAAAAATTGTTGAAGTTGGATGAT
Organism: Tonatia bakeri; assembly: GCA_004024845.1. NCBI lineage: Eukaryota > Metazoa > Chordata > Mammalia > Chiroptera > Phyllostomidae > Tonatia > Tonatia bakeri. The sequence continues at coordinate 105,916 of PVIA01003581.1, read as the reverse complement.
TGACACACTAGTGCTCTTTAGTAGAAAAGTACTAAAGTACTTTAGTAGAGAAAAGTACTCTTTTCTCTACTTTTGTGAAAGTTTAATATTTTCCACAATATAAGATTTTTAAATAGTCAGTGAAGTTTTTTTTCAAAATGGCAAGATCTCCAAATTCATGAATTTTATTATAGTAACAAGTATTTGTCAAGAGTATGCATCTTAGCAAATATTTTGATAAAAACACATCTCCTTAAAGATAAAGATATTTTAATGAGTCAGAAACTCTTTTTGAAATAAAACTTGTGCTATGGAGAGAGCATTGAGAAAGTTTAGAGATGTTTCCATTGTTGTATGATTATGTAAATGAAAATAATATCTATCTCCCATTAAAACTGCCATATCTGAATGTGTTAAAAAGTTTTTTAACCAATTTTCAGAAAATCTAAGTGAAAGATTTTGTTGGGTACTATCGAACCATTTGAGAGAAGGACTGTATTATATCATAGAAGATAGATATTTATAATGAAATTATAAAAATAAATTTTAGAATAATTTTTGAGAGAATAATAAGGATTTCATAAATGTGTGTTCCATTTGGACCTACAGATTTTAATAAGTATTTTATCCAACTATGACAGTCACTTAAACTAAGGATTAAAACACACAGGATTTATAAGTAGGCCTCTAAATCATTGTTTACAAAGATTTAAACCAAGGTCCTTTAGAAAAGCAATTAAGTACATTCAACTATATTAAAAAATCAAAAACAGTGTTTTAGTGTGAGCTAAAATATTTTTGACACAAATAATAAAGAACCTAGTTATTGCACCCCTTTCTAATTGTTTTCATTTTGTGCATGGTTTATAAAATACATAATATATTAGCCCAGTGTGCCTATGTGTAATTTTTAAACATGGATTTCTGTTTCTACAAGAGATAACCTGTTTTTATAGGATGCCTAGAAGATATAGATATTGTGTAACAAATATCTTTTTAGTATAGCTCTATTCCTCAGAAAATAAGGAAAACACTTGAAGTAAAAAATGAGGAGAGAGCACAAGGCAGGGTGAAAGGCTTGTGAGGAGGTGCTGTGCCAGCTCTTTGTAAGCTTGGAGTTTGTGATGGAGACACCCACTATGAAACAAGAATGGAGACACCCACTCCAACAGGAATGGAGACATCCACTATGAAAGCCAGACCCATGAAGAGTAAACTGGGAAAAATATGACCAACATCCAGAAAGATGGTAAAATGTCTTGTGTGTCTCAGCCTAGACACTGTGCATAGGAAGGGAAAAAAATGTTGTCCCTGAGAATTTTTAACCACAGGCCGACCAAAACACAGGTCTGTGTTCTAACTCTATGCTGTTGTTTTACTCCCTAGTACTCCTGGAATGCCCCAAGACAAAAACTCAGCATAAAAAGTAGTCTAGGCCATTCACATTCTTGTCACTATGGCAGAAGCAAATACCTTGTTTTGGAGAGACATGTCTTCCTCTTCAATTTTACAGGATTCTACAGAAAAAAAAAACTGATTTGAGATATGCACAAATGTCAAAGTTATAAAATATATGGAAAATATTCAATTATGATAGCAGATAAGATAAGCAGAAGGTTTAGACCACCAATTTCAGACAATAAAACAGTTGGAGAAAAACTCTGTAAGAAATCATTAAAATCATTAAGAAGAACTTAAAGTCATAATATTCATAAAAACGAAAGAATATAAAAACAGGTGAAATGTATAAGACAATAAAAAATGAATACAAGCCAAAGAATGAAGGAAAACTAGAAACTGGAAATATGGTACTGGAATATAATTTATATGTAAAAATATTACAGATGGGGGAATGCTGAAACATTTTCACTGTACTGTGTTGCATAACTGAAATATTTAGTTACATGATTTACAAGTAATATAAAGCATGGAGTAGGTTGTTTGCAAGTCAGAATTAATGAGAAATGGATAGTACATAAATACAGTCAAGTGAAAATGTTCATACAGGTATCCCAATTTGGGGCATGGGGGTATGTGGACACAGTGATACTACCATGTATTCTGAGTTCTCAAAAGAAATTGTAAATTCCAAATTTTTCTATGAAATCTAAAGATTTTACAATATTTATAATGATTTCAAATCCCATTTCAACATTATGTGGACCTAAAGAAACATAATGTTTAACATGCTGCACTTTGTAGTTGAAGGTTGGTCACAGAGAAGACCTATTGAAAGATGAAGCAAGAACGGTCACAAGTCTAATAGTAACTGAAGCTAAGAGAGCCGAGTTTTTCAGGTTGGTTGGTAAACTGTTCAGAATGGTAGAAAGAGCATAGGATAAGAGTTGAGTCTATTCTATTCAATTTTTAAATGCACTCCTATGTTTTAGTGATACATTGAGAAAAGTTTCAGTGGAATGTTGGAAACTAACACCATATGTCAGTGAATTGAAAAAATATTAATCAGGAAAATTGAGTTGGCATGTATCATCTACTTTGGGCTCAGAAAAGAGTTACTGAGTCACCCTATATATTTTCTTCTTTAGGAGGTAAGAGACTGGAACAAGCTCAGAGTTGTAAAGGCCAAGACCTGATGGGGAGAGACAGAGAAAGGAAGCAGCTGATGAAGCAGATCAGATTCAAAGCATTGGCCTTGAGTGGAAGAAGGGCCCTCTGTCCTTTTAGACTAGAGAAAAAGATGAGCATTCTCGAACCACAAATAAGATATAGGGGTAATATTTAAGATAAATTTATTTGGACTGTGATTACCTCAATTTTCTTGATAAACTGAGACAATATCAACAGTTGATGAGGAGATTAGGGATCATCCTTGAAGAAAGTGGTGAAGACTAGACATATTTGCTGCATTGAGTGAGAGCTCTAAAGGCCAAAGAAGAATTCAAGAAAATTGGTGCCGACGTAGATAAATCTACAGTGATATATAAGGGAATTAAAATAAACAAACTACTGCAAGGTTTAAAAAAATCAAACAGAAGAGATTAGTATAAAATAAAAAAGGTAAAATTTACTCATGGCACAACTATTTGATTATTGTTTTAAAAATGATGACTCTGTGCATAAACTTACCCTCTGTTTTGAATTTTAATTTTCTTTTAATATTTATTTTGAAATTATTCAAATATACAAAATCTTTTCAGAAATAGTCTAAAAAATTCTTGTTTACCTTTTCAACTAAATTCACTGTCAAAATTTTATGTAACCATAGTAAATTTATAGAAACCAAGAAATTAATATTGGTACAATACTGTTCTCTAGAAAATAAAATCTGTGAATATATCCTAATATAATAAATATACTATGCCACTTCTATGATATTATTGCTAAAAATACAGAGTCCAATTTAATCATGGAAAAAAAATCACATAAACTAAAATTGAAGAATATTCCACAAATTAATTTGCCACTATGCCTCAAAAGTGTCAAGGACTTGAAAGAAAAGAAAGACTGAAGAACTATTCTAGAATAAAGGAGACTGGAGAAATTATAACTAAATGCAATGTGCGATCCTTTATTGGATCCTCAACTAGAAAAAAAACATCAAGCAGTTGACCAAATGTGAAGAAGATCTAATTTTATAAGACCCTTACTCTCTTACCTTAGGAGGTAGCCATGAAATAATTTCCTGAGTCTCATTTTATTAAAATATACTTTTTCTGTATAATAAATATGCACATACTATCAAATGACACAAATAGGATCATGATACACATGCTATCATCATTTCCAAAACTTTCCATAGAAAAAAAAATCTTTACTGCATTCTACTTAATATTTAAATGGAAAATCATTATATGGACACATAATAATCATGTACCCAGTTACTTGTTGATGGTCATTTAAATTGTTCACATTTTTTTATACTGAAAAGAAGCTCTCAAAGTCCTTTATGTCATACTCACTTTACTAATGTAAATATATTTGAAAGATATTTTTTTCCAGTGGAATTTCCAATGGAATTAAACAATGTGTTCATTTAAACTTTTGATTGTTAATGTCAATTTATTCTGCACAACTATTACTCTAATTTGCTCTCTCATGTTCAGTGTTTGAGAATTTATTTCTGTGCCTTGTCACCAAAACTGAGTAATTTAAAAAACAAAATTTGTTTTGTATTTGGGAGCTGAGGAAATATCAACTTGTTGTTTTAATTTGCTTCTTTTAAAATGAGGGGAATGTGATGATGAATAAGACAGTCTGTGATCTGCCTGAGGTTTCTCCTGAAAGATCCCGATAAATAAGAAGTTAAATTAAAGCAAATCTAGGTGTAGAGAAAGTCCACAGGTCCATAAAAATGCAAGCACATCTAACTAAAGTATGGTAGAATAGGGAAGACTTACTGGAAGAACTGATGACTAAGTTGAGACCCAAATGATTAACATAATCTACCAAGGTGATGTTTGGACAAGTTTATTTTTCAGTCAGAAAATGAAGCTCTTGCAAGTCCTATTGGCAAGAGAAAGTATGTTTTTACACAGTCAAGTTCAAATATTGTTAAAATATTGGGTATTAGGTATCTTCAATGCCTATGCAAGTGGTTCTTTCATTTATTATGTTTTCAACAAAATTTTTGACTATTAACCCTGCATTAAGCACTGTGTTGTGGTGACCTATGATATTATAGTAAGAATGGTATCATACCTCTCTTCACAGACATTAGAGCTGAAAAGTAAAATTAAGTAAGCAATTATAATTATATACCTTGACTTCATAGTTTTTTTATCTTCTAAACTATTGTGACCATTTCCTCTACTCTATCCACTCAAACTCATGACCACCTCCTTAGATCCTGAAATCATTCTGGTCACACATTTTAATCATTATTTTTCAGTTCATTGACATCCATTCACCTTTCTCATTCTGTCATGTCCACTAACATTCTCATAACTCCATGGAAATAGTCTACTCATTACTTCATGCATTCATAGTTATTGTTTGCTCTTAGCCTAACCTATTTCTCTATTTGTCTTGGACTGCATAGATTATCATCTAAATCATTCTATTACTAGCACTCCTAATAACCATGAGTACTTATCCTTAGGCCTAATTATCTAGGAAAAAAAAGCAAATCCAAATTTATCCTGGACTATGTCGTCTCATCTAGGAAACTGAGTACTGCAAGAAGAGTTCATACAACCATGAAGATTTTTGTTCACACAAATTCGTAGCTGCCATAACCCTGTGTGTCACAACCCACCAGCCATAGCATGGTGACACTGTACACTGAAATAAATTAAGAGTTTCTCATCCTTAGAGCTTCTTTGCCATGATTTTTGTCTTATTGAAACAGAGCCATACACTAGGGCTGTGATAGTATTCTCCAAAGAGGAAAAAAAGTAGCCTTCTATCTTAAAATTAGGCTCTTGAAGCTCATTTCAGAAAAGAATATACAGTTGTGAAAATGAAAACTCATGATTTGTAAAAGTAGGGATTTTTAGTGAAAGGACAACCCCGAAAACCATATTGCAAATTATAAAGCATAATTCAGTAAGATTAGATTAGGAAGAAAATCGATAAAGGGTTGAGCTATATACTCACAAGAGACCTCAGTGTGAGAAGAGCTCTACTCAGTGCTAAGGAGGTAGGTAGGGTAGGATCCTGTGGCTCTCTCTCTCTGGTGAAGCACATGACAACAGCTCACTGCATATCACCTCTCTAGTGTTTCACAAGCATCTCTGCCTCAAAACTTTCTCAACCTATCCCAATACTCCCACCCCCTACTTCTAAAGTTCCCTATACCTGTCAGCTTCAATAATCAATAAGAGGAACTTTAGATGGCCAGAGTGTGTACTGCAGGTATGCAAGGGAAAACTCATACCACCTGTCCTTGATTGGATTATATGAAAACAACTCAAGATTTTCTTCCAAATCCAAAAGACTAGAAAAATTCAGGCCCTCATTACACAACCACAGGATCTGGCAGGTCCCAAGTACTGAACAAATACCTATTAAACAAATGCATGTGTGGAGGAACATACAAAAACATGGTGAAGCTGTGAAAGTGATATTGGGGCATAGATATCTAGTCAGGAGAAGAATAGGATGAGGAGAGATAGAGGGGCTGTTGCTAGATAGCGTGCTGCCAAAGAAAGTAGATTTTTACAAAAGGCTTGAAGAGGAGCTGCTCTAGAAGTTTGTAGGTTCCAGGTTCTACCCTTAGAAAGGGCAATTAGTATAGAATGAACATATATAACACCTATGTACAATAATGGATACATTTACAGGACCAATAGTAATGGATGGAGAAAGGGTAATAAAGAAAAGGGATGGTATGACCTAGGTATTCATTCAGTAAACATATATTGGACACCTAATATAGCCCAGGCATTAAGTTAGGCTCTGGTGAATGGTGACATACAAAACAGATGTGGTTTCTGTCATTTTCTGGCATATCATTCCTTGAAGACAAGTGACATTAAATAAATAAATTAAATTTTCACATAATATAAATTGTGAAAGCTTCTGGGAAGTAGGAGACAGTGGTTCATTTGAAAGAACTGTGAAGTGGTTGGGGAACTCTTCTTTAAGGAAAGGACCAATGAGCTTGGGTTGAAAAAGGGAAAAGAACCCTGGCTGGTGTGGCTCGGTGGATTGAGCATTGGCTTGTGAACCAAAGAGTTGTTAGTTCCGTTCCCAGTCAGAGCATATGCCTGGGTTGCGGGCCAGGTCCCCAGTAAGGGGTGTGTAAGATGCAATCATACTTTGATGTTTCTCTCCCCCTCTTTCTCCCTCCCTTCCCCTCTCTCTAAAAACAAAAAAAAATAAAATCTTAAAAAAAAAAAGAAAAACAAAGGAAAGGAGTTAGCCAAGCAGAGAGAGTCCAGATATCTTTTAATTTCTCTCCATCAAGGTTAAAAAGATGTTTTGGCAAATAGAAAACAGGCTAAAGGAACTTGTACCAAAGTAAATACACTAGGTCCTCAAATATTATTGTTCCATTTTATGTCATTTTGTTATAACCTTGATGAAATGCCATAGGAACTTAACTTTTGTTTATATAAATTAGCCTATGGTAAAATTGGTTTTATATTATGGTACTTAAAGTTGCACAACCTACCAATGACGTTAAGTTAATATTTTACACACACACATGATGGGGCACCAAAGAAAGGAATTATCTTCTAGAGGATGGGCCCCATGTAATACAGGCTTCCCCTGCTAGGTGAGTGTCCTAGGAACCCATCTGTATCAGCACACCCAGTGGCATTGTTGTGGGAGGCTGTGTTTGCATTCAGTGATATTTTTTTGAAAACTCTTCCAGCGCCTTTGCCCATTTCATGATGAGTGATTTATGAGCACACCAACCCACACCATGATGAGTGGTTAGAAATTTTTCACCAAAAACAGCATGACCCCCATGCCCTTCCCTTCTTATTCACCGGATCTTGTCCTTAGCAACTGTTTTTTGTTTCCCCACATGAAAGAAGTCCTCAAAGGGAAATGCTTTGCTGATGTGGAAGAGGTGAAACAAAAAACGGCAGAAGCACTAAAAGGCATCAGAATGTTCTGAGCGATGGAAAAAATATCTGTATAGGTGTGTTGCATCAAATGGAGAGTGCTTGGAAGGTGGCTGAAGCTCATATATACATGTACATATATATATACTATATGTAGTCACAAGTATATACACACATATGTATATGTGCACATAATACACATTGTGTGTCCATATATATATTCTCATATATACATATGGATATGGATTTATTAAGAGAACTTACCCTTGTACAATTGTGAGACCTCTTTTTTTAATAGATTTTATTTTTGGAGAGAGGGAGAGAAATATCGACATGTGGTTGCCTCTCATGCACCCCAGGCATGTGCCCTGACTGAGAATCAAACCCCCAACCCTTTGGTTCACCGGCCGACACTCAATCCACTGAGCCACACCAGCCAGAACAATTGTGGTAGCTCTTTAAACAGTCTATGAGAAGCCATTGTCTTCGCATCTAGTGTAAAGCAGGTAGTTGGAGAGGGAATATAGGTGTGGAGTAAGAAGCAGCAAGAACAAATTTCAGCCCACAAAAGTGAGCTAGAACCCAAACCTTTAGGTCTGAACCTTTGTTCTCCTCACTCTCCCAAGACCCCATCTTCAGTGTTGGTGTGTTGCAGAAGCAGTTGGCCCACTTTTTCACAGAGCTAAGCAGACACCTGGTCCAGGGTTCGGAGAAACTGAAGGATGATCAGGAGAGAACTGGAGACTCTGCAGGCACAGCTGCCGCCCCACAGGGACAAGATAAGCCAAGAGATTTGTGAAAATATTGTTTGAGCTGCAAACAGTTTTATGCTCTGCAACCAATCTTCCAAATGTAAAATGAATATGGCTGCTGCTTTACACTTCCCCTTCTAAATCCCATACATACCCACAGGGAATTCTGAGAAATATAGTCCCAGGTTTGTTCAATTGACACAGTACTAATCCAATACAGTAATGATCTTTATTATCCTTTTTATCTTTTGTCTTTATGTATAGGAGAGATAATTAAATGACTTTTATTGCTAGGGACTGATGGTAGGAAGATGAGAGGCTTGGCCCTGGTGTTGTAATGAGAGCAGGTTCAGGTGTAAGACAAATACCAGGAGAATATGAAAGTTTTAGGGATCCTAACATTGGAATAGAGGGTTGATCCATCATTCAGTTCTCTGATTGGAAAGAGGTACTCAGTCAATATAGTTCTGACCAGACTGTTCTCTAAAGGAAATGGGGACAAAAGTAAATAAACACAATCATAATCACACCAATTTAATAGAGAGTTCATCTGGGGAACAGCACAAGAAAAATAAGACTTTATGCAGCCAGATAATGTTTCCCGTAACCCTGCCAAAAATTCATTCCTTCATGAAGCATCTTCAAACTAACCCCCCTTGGCTTCTTTTAGACTTTCAATCACCCCAAACTTCTTTCTGTCCACTTGCCTGAATGCTGAACACTTACTAAATGTCTCTTTACAGCTGTGAACTTCCATCTGGCAGATGTTTCTGTCACTCGAGTTTATAATTTTATAGGTCTACCTTGTGACTTCATGGGGCCATAAGTTCCACAAAAGCAGCACTGGGCTCCTTGATCTTTTTACAATACACTTTTGGATCTTGCTGTCCACATGTGGGTCTCTTAGAAAAAGCTGTCAATGGACTCAGTGATGGATTAAAGGATTGTCCTGTTTGGAGGAACTCAGTCCAATACAAGCAACTGGAGGAGCTCTTGCTTGCAAACTGCTGAATCAGTGTAATAAGAGTTAGACTTTTTAAATAAAAGGTATTTAAGCAGTTGTTTTCCTGAAAAAAAAAAAAAAAACGTAATTTCAACGTGAGAAATCCTTTTGATCCAAACTGATTTCTTTTTGGGGGGTTGCTGGGTTTATTTGTTACACTAACATATTCTTGTTTTCATATCTATTCTTAAAGGTCGCCCCCTCCCCTAAAACAGTTTCTGTGTACTTCACAAGAGAAAACATCTGCCCCATGCACTCTGAAGTCCCACTTGTAAATCTTACTTCTGGGTTATTATTGCTGGGTTTTAAAACTATTGTCACTTTATCTATTAAGTTTTTCTTTCTTCTTCCCCTCCAGAAGTCACTTTCCCTTTCGGATGTCATAGGATATATTATATATTTATGTATCTATTGAACTTATTGCCCTATATTTTGCATACTTGCTAGTATCTTGTTTACATAACAATAGTCATTACAGCTGGGTGCTTGTGTCTTGAATGAAGGGATATTGTAAACCATCCGGAATCATTTCTGTATACAGAGCCATGAAATAGTCCTTTTAATGAATGTTTAGAATGAGGATAATCATGTAGGCTGGATCCTGGGACACAAATGTTCTCTCAGTGAGCAAACTAGTAATAAATTCTAGAGCCATATACATGGGAATGCCTGGGGTAGGGGCGAGGTGTGTGTGCTACCTGGGGTAGGGGCGAGGTGTGCTGGCTCAGTCATACCACCTTCCATTGTTTAGTGGATGTATTGCTTTGAACATGTTAATTCAACTCTCCAAGATTTATTTCCTCTCTTTTTTAAGGATAAGTGTATTGCTACAAAGCTCATAATGATATTAAATGAATACATAAGTCATAACATAAAATAGCTAGAATATCACAAAATACTTAAGCAGGTACTCAAAATTTGTAAATGTTGCTTCCATGTACGATGCTCCTTTATCTTTTTTGGTTCCCAAACAAAAGCTAGTCATCTCTAAGGACTCAACTCAAATTGCATTTTCTCCTGGAAGCCATACTCATGTATACATGATTTTTGCTTTTTTTAAAAAAGATTTTGTTTATTTATTTTTAGACAGAGGGAAAGGGAAAGAGAAAGAGAGGGAGAGAAACATCAATATGTGGTTGCCTCTCGCACGCCCCCTCCAGGGGGCCTAGCCCACAACCCAGGCATGTGCTCTGACTGGGAATCAAACTGGCAATCCTTTGGTTCTCAGGCTGGTGCTCAGTCCACTGAGCCACACCAGGCAGGGCTGATTTCTGCTGTCTTTGTATTTTTAACATACTTATGGCATATTTCAGTGTAAAAAGATTCTCTTTTTAAGAATCCATTAAGACAATGTATATTAACAGAAAGCCCTACCATTAACTGATACCATCATTAGTTGTAACATGATTATACATAAAGAAAAAAAACTGTTTGCATATGCATACAATGGTGTATCTAGTCTACAAGCATACCTAGAACACATGAGAATTTATTGACTCCATGTAAAACTCCTAGCAATCACTACCTGGCTCCATCTCGCCACCTCTACACTCTTTGATATCTACTCCCAAATCTTTTCCCATCTAAATCCATTCATGCCTAATACTATATAGTCCACAGTTTGTTAATAACCTGACAGTTCTTTCTTACTGGTTTCTACCTACATACTGTATTTACATATATGCTCCATTCATTCTAACAATCATTAAAGTACTTTGAATGTGGATTTCATGATAGTCAATTTATATAGTGCACTTCCTTATTTACTGTCAGCCACATGCTATATTAGTGTTTAATAGATAATGAATGAATGAATGAATCCCCAATATTTTTTTATCCTAAATATCATAAATATATGTTTTATTAGTTATGCTTGTTGACATGGAAAAAGTTATGTTCCAGTTGGGTAAGATGGGGTGGCAGCTTGGGGATATATGTTAATTCAGGTCCTTCAAAAACACAAAATTTGCCAAGGCAGAAGTAATTGGCAAGGACCTTTTTAGGGGCAATGTTTATGAGAGAAAATGGGAAAGGAAGCACAAAGAGCTGGGAGAGCTGTCCGGCTGGGCTGTAGGTTAACCTCCAAAGGAAAGGGCAAGAAAAGGAAGGTTGGGAAGGAGCACCTGACTGCCATACAGTCTAAGGAATGTTCAGCAAGGCCAGTAAGGGGCTCCTCCAGCCAAAGTCAGAGGACAAAGGAGTTCCTGTCTCCCAGGAAGGGGCCCCTTCCAGCAGCCCCGTCACACAAAGGGGCTGAAGGAACCGTGGCTTCAGAGCAAATGTGGCAGTAAGTATCTGCATTTAGCCTCTGGGGCTCACCTGCAAGGTGTCGACTCATGTATGTCACAGGTGGTTCATAGAGGAACACCTACTGAGTAAAATAAATGTAATTCAAGTTATCACACAGGTGGCTTACAAACATTTTCTTTGTACCTGCTACTGCCTGGCATATGTGCACGGTCCTATGAACAGAAAACATTCTGTGTGTCTCTGTGTGCATGTGTGTGTGTGTGTGTGTGTGAAGCCCTCCTTTTAAACTAATATTTTTACTTTATTTTGACTCAACATAACTTAAATGAACCATAATTTTTGAATGCCAGATTATTCTACTAATGTTTTCAGCAACCAAATTTTCTGTGAGACTTAATTTCTCCAGGAAAAAAACAAAACAAAACATGAGAATAAGCCTGGCTAATCTTTAAAATTCTCTTACTTCTAATGAAGGAGACTAACATTTGTTGAGTGACTACTTTATATTAAGTTTTATACCATGAAGATTCAAATATATTATCTCACTTGATCCTTTTGTAAGTCACTCAAATAGATATTGCTAGTATTGTCATCTTCATTTGGACTGATATGAATTCAGACAAGTTCACCTAAGATCACATAACGAGTGGTGGTGGATCTGGGATTCTCAGCAAATCTGAATGAGGTCTTTTATGTTTTATGAGTCAAAAAGAGAAGACATAAAGCCTCAACCTCCAGATTTCTCCTATTAATCAAGAATAGTCACAGCTACCTTACAGTGGTTTTCATTTTTTCTTTATTTTTATTAAATTTATTGGGGTTTTCAAATTTAAAATCACATGAGAACATCCAGGGAGCTTGTTAAAAGTGTATATTAATTGTCCTATCCCACTTTCACAGTGTGGGATGGACCTTCAAATCCGAATTTGAAGAAGCATTCAAAGATATGCTGATGCAGCTGGTAGGATGGGCCATGTCTTAGAAAATATGGGCACAGTATATTGCTAAGTAAAAACAAACAAACAAAACCACAGGAAAGAGTCATTGCTTCAGGAGGACTAAGAACACAGCTGATAAAGACTATGAAGCTACACAGGGCTGCCCTCCCCACCTCTCCCCTACTCCCCATGCATGTACTTTCAGTCTTTCTCTCCTAAAATTATTTCCAGATATGTACCTGAGGGAAATAGAAACTGACTCATGAAAAATTGTTTACATAAAAATTTTATGTGGTTGTGTAGCACACATTTTATATCATTATAGTCTTATATGGCATTTTAATTCACTTTAACACTGTATTTCATAGGTAGTAAATAATACTGAAAAAAACCCTATCAACTTATTAAAGATGATTACTTACTAAACATGGAATTTGGGTGATTTTTATTTCCTTCTTTGTAATTTCCTATCATGTCCAAATTCTCAATAATATCAATACATACATAACCATTGTATTAAAAATACTTCTTTAAAATTGGTAAAATTAAATTTGACAATTTGAGTATTTGAAAAGTATAATTCTATGAGATGCATATTCGATAGAAAGTTTTATGGGCACATACATTCAGACAAAGGAATTATTCCAACCTATGAAGATAATTAAACAGTGACATTGACTTGTACAATGTTTTTGAAAATAAATTTGTTTTCCTTCTACAATATACTTTTATTTAATGAACATAAAACTATGTGTAATAAGCACAACTAATTACACTTATAAACTTATAAGTTTATTAAAATACTAACTGGAGTGTTTTGGGAAAAACCCTGATACCAATTTCAATATCAAATATCTTTTTTCTATCATTGTTTTCCAAAGAGCCAGGCCTGTTTTTGAGATCTGGTAAACAATTTTCTCAGCAAAGAAAAATATAGCCCATTTCATTATTTTGATGTTTTCTTTTTAATTTGCATCCTTAAAGAAGTGTTACTTCATTTCAATGCATGAGTTTACTCATTTGCATTAAGTTTGAGGTGCCTAGAATTTCATGACAGTGCATTAAACTACTCAGTCACATCTACCTCTTCTGGGAAATTTTGACATGTTTCTGTAGTGTGCTTGTAAAATTTTTTGTTGTTTTCCCTTTGAATATGATAGCTCTGGCAGTTGTCAAAGTAAAAAGCCATATATGTTTCCAAATATAATTTATGTTCTTCCAGTTAAATGAAAACTTTTATTTAAAGAAGGGTAAATTAAATTATTTTTCTGTGTTTCAGAGGAGTAAATTACTACAATTAAATTATTCATGGAGATTAGCTTTAAAGAACAACAGTTATACTACTCAGAAATATAGTAAGAAAACTATTTGGAAATTTAAATCTTCGAAATACAATCTAGAAGCATCTTCCCGGGAGAAAAATAGATGAGCACCAAATGAGATTAGAGTGCTCCTAACTAATGGAGTTTCTCCAGCCTGTTCACCTCCAACATGAATCATAATGCCCTGAGAAGTGAGTTATTTTTTTATTTCTGATCTTATACATGCATGAGTATCTTCTTTCATTATTCAATATTTATTAAGTACCCACATGGTTAGGACTTTATCAATGATAACTAAAATGTAACCATGTTGAAGTACTGAGAATCAAAGCAATCCAGATATCATACAGATACACACTGGTAATATCGCACAGACGTTTAGCAGCTGTATACCCTTTGTCTTTGTTTCTGCTTTTGTTTGTTGTTGTTGTTTGTTTCATTTTTTGTTAAGAAAGAGAGCTTTTCCTTTATGAATACAAGAGTCTTGAGTCAATATTTCCTTATATTATATGTATATATGTGTGTATGTGGAAAAGTTATTTAGATTAAGTTCCAATTTCCTCATCTATAGAGAAAGAGAATATGTACCTTATTTACTGAGTTGTTGAGAGAATTAAATGAAGAATTTTGCAAAGTACTCATGCAAAATGCGTATGTACAAGGATATCTAGTGCATAATTTCATATTATTTTAGCAAAGATACATGGCCCAAATATTCATCAATATGAAATCAGTAAAATCATACAATGAAGTATTATGCAACCATAAAAAAGAAGGAATAAATTATATGTTGATATAATATACTCTCCAATAAAAATTGTATATGAAAAAGTGTTAGAGGAGTATATGTAATACACTAAAGGGAATTGTTTATGCAATAATTTTATTTACCCTTGGTCTATTTTTCATACATAAAATTTACAGTGTTAAAATTTACTCATTTCTGTAAGGTTGTTTTCTAAATGTTGAAAATAATTATCACAAGAATACACTGCATTTTAATCTTTATTTACCATGAATAATACTTATGCTCTTTAACAATCATTCCTATTTTAATACCTGAATATTCTGTCAATATATAAAAGTTGGCATTATCTGAAGACTTATAAAAGTTGTCATTATCATATAATTGCAAATTTGAGAATGTTTAAAGTATAATTCTACAGAAGTACTTATTTAGGGACTTCTACAAATTGTTTAATTGACATAGTGGAGCTCTCTGGTTTATATAAACTCCAGTTGAAGAACTTTTGGAAACATGTCAAAAAGAATGGCTATTTCAGATATCCTAGTGTGAATTATGCAGATTAATTATCCACAATAACTAAGATTATACCCTTAAACTATTTAACTTGATTAGATAATTATGCCAACCAGAATGAATTTCTAATTTTCCAGGTACTAACTTATGCTATATAGAGAGCCAATTATAGGAGATTATTTTATGACAAAAAAGGTAAATGAGCAGGGCAAGAAAGACTGTGGAGTTTAGGGATTGCTTCTAATTTGGGGGAGTAAATGGGAGATGTTTCGTAAAAATAGTTTAATATTTAACACAAAATCACTAACTAAAAAGCAAACCTACAGGCAAATATTCACTTCCGCACTCTTTAAGAATTTAAAGATTTCATATTTTAAACAAAACTAAAACTTCCAACTTCTCTGCCATACTAAATACAAAGAAAAATATATTTTGTAAAGTTTTATTTCTATTTTCTTAGCCTTTTAGGAAATTAAGTAAACTAAATTTCTTTTAGGAAATCTTGGAACAAATCTGAATATTTTAAAAGTCAAGTAGACTTTTACCAAGTGAAATTACTGTTATCATTTATTTTTCACTTGGAAATGCTTTACTTTAAGAATGTAGTAGACATAAAATGCAAAGTACGAAAGAGATAATTCACAATAATAATTCAAGAGGACTCAGCATTATATAAGTATGATCAACATTGATGACTTCAAATATTGAATTGCTATACATATTTGTTTTAAATACACATGGAAATTCAAGGTATAGTGTGTTTTACTTAGTTATAAACATAGTATTGAGCAATATACCACCCTAAAAGAAATCAGACAAATCAAAGAAAATCACTTAGTGTCCTAATGAGCAATTTGATATTTGTTTAATGTATATGTGCAGGCATTTTGTGGTTCCTAAAATATATGTTGAAAGAAGAAAATCTAAGTACATATATTGAAATGGGAACTAAAGAATTTTCCAGGCAATTAATTTGGAACATATCTGACTTTTACAAGCACAATAGTTTTCTTTTAATATCTCTGTAGTAATCTCATTTGTTTTATTCACTTGGTAGTGAAAGAGCTTTGGAGAAAGATATATACCTTTAAGAACAGCCAGTTCAAAATGTCCAAATGTGTTAAGTTTACAAATAAAGCTGAAAAGGAAATGGAACAAGTGAAAACTCGGTATGGACAACTGGGGAACAAAATCCGTATGAGCATGACAGAACAAGGAAAACTTTTAGAGACCAAACGATATTTTGAGAACCTCTTTGAAAAACTAAATAAATACCTCTCACATCATATTTTAAAAATATAACTTATGCATAGAGAGATGCACTAGCATATAACTTATTTCAGGTTACCTCCCCTTAAAATTATAGATGTTTTACTAAGAGTACAATTTCAGTCTAAAACTAGTCTAAGCAAAACATAATAGAAATAATATACTAGCTTTTGGAATATCCCCTACTCCACAACAAACAGCTGAAAACTTATGCCACAGCATGTAGTTGTCTCAGATACAGAACCATCACTGGCTCCCTTAATTGAGGTAACCTGGTGATTCCCTGGAGGAATTCTTAATTGTAGAGGATCTATAGACAGAAGGGTGTATTTTACCAACTCTTCCTTAGAGACCATCTACAGTGTCTCACAATATAATTGATTGTAATAAACTATATTTCAAACAGGCTGCAAAATCCAAGGGAATGCTTTAGTAGTCATAATGGAAACATTACTCTAAGAAAAATGAATACTCAAATATATTTCATATAAAGACACTACAAAATATATCCTTCTAATTTCTGAAATCTCAAGAAATTCAGAATCCCATCAGGTTTCTTAGAGTTGCAAAGAAAAGCTATTAACTTTGATTTCTTTTCAAGGCTGCATATTTGTGTAGGTCACTTTTTAATTTAAACTGCTCACCTAACCTATAAAATGCAGTTAAACTGAGTGATTATTATAAATCATGACTTTAGAAATGCAACCTTTAATTTCATTTTTATTACTCGTTAAAAATATATAACTTTATTCAAATGCCACATTTTCCCTACCCTACTGTTCATGAGAAGAAAAGGCTGCTTTACTAAATAATATGAAAACCACTATCATGCACATCATTGCTGAAATTGTCTGAAGTTTTACCCTAAATTTTAAAATACACAAGTAGTTTTATCCTTTTCTTCATAAAGTGTGATGGGGGCATGTTATTTTGTGTCAGTGGAAATCACTGTCATCATAATTTATAACTAAACTCTAAAATGGTAATTAATAAAATATTTGCAAAGAGAATTTTTAACACCTTGATACTGCAGAGTTTTATTGGGGCAGATACATGCATTAGAATAGAAATATGGCTTTTACCTTCTGGGGACAGATTTTCATGTTCCATGATTTTAAAATGTCTAATGTCTTAAAAATAATATATTTTTATTAAAAAACATAATTATATATCTTAATCCAGAATCATTCACATGCTTATTCTAATAGAATGGCTCAAATATTGTAATATTCTAATAGTATAAATATTGATTTCAGTATGGATAGAAACACACATAGAACCTTCTAAGAGAAAACAAAACTAGCAAAATTATTTTTTATTGTCCAGAACCAGAAAGAGAAAAAGCAAGAACTTTTAAAAGGTGCAATGGTTGGAACTAAGAGAGTTAAAAACCATCAACTCCACTGAAAATACGTAAAAATAGCAAGACACATGATCTTGTTAGAACATAGAATTTAAGTTTCTTGTCAAGACTGAAATCTCCCTGTGACACACATTGTAAAATTTAATTAAAGAGTCATCATTGCTCATCTCTCCCTACCTTTTATAAAAGCCCATTTGGGAATCAAAGAGCTGCACCTTATAGTTCCACCATGGAAGCTCTGTCTACAATAAAAAATGTGTAATTTTTTTAACTTATTAATTACTAATTCAAATAAGTTGACCAAATGGACTTATGTCACTCTTAACTATTATTTGAGGGAATCCTTTATTGTCCACTTTGTAGATGAGTCAGTAAACTTCCTCTCTCTGCTAAATCTCCTTTCACCGGACACATTTCAGTGCTATGCTCAGGCACTCTCTCGGCATTTCTAAGTTCATAATAACTGAAGCCGACTAAAGTTTTTACCACAAGGAGCTTATATGGCAGTGGGAAAAGGGGAATGCAAAATATTGAGAATGAGGTTGTCGAAATATTAAATTGGGTCTCATATGGCTGATGTCACTGAGAAAATCATGTCTGAGTAAAGACCCGGAAGAAGGGGGGAGCCAGTCGTGTGGATATCTGCTCAGAAGAAACAGCGAATGTCAAGGTCTTGAGTCGGAGATCTGGCTGTACTTTCGGAGGAGGAGCAGAGAGACCAGGGTGGCTGAAACTGAGTGGGAGGGACGTAGGAGACGAAGTCAAATGTGCCAGATTGCACAATGCTCTATAGGCTCCTGTGAGGCATGTGCTTTAGAGACAAGAAGCTATTCAAGATTATTACCTAAAAAGTAAGATAATCTAATTACATTTTTAAAGGATTACTTGGGCCGCTGGGATGACAATACACTGTAAGGGGCCAAGTACTCAATAGAAAGATCTCGTAAGAGACAAGTGAATAATCTAAGTGAGAGACAACAGAAAGCTGGACCAGGATAATGTTGACGGGGTATTGTGAGAGAGTTGAATTTTATTTTGAAAATGGGAACAATAGGATTTCCTGATGATCCGAATGTGGTATGTGAAACAGAGAGAAAAGTCAAGGAGATTTCAAATGCGGTTTTGGACTTGGGTAACTTAAAAATGGTGCCAACATTTACTAAGATGGGAAAGGCTGCAGGGGGAACCAATTTGGGGAAAATAAATGTGATGAATTTGTGATGTGCAAAGTTGAAAAGGTCTATAACTCACCCAAGTAGAATGTAAATAAGGTAGTACAGTATGTGGATCTGGAATTATAAGTGAGAGATTTGGAGGGATTGGGTGAATCATTAGTACACAAATTATATTTAAAGCCAAGAGAATTGATGAAGTCACCAAATAAAGCAGTGCAACAAAAAGATATATTGTCCAAGTAAAAAACCTTGGATATATCTTCGAGAGTTCAAGAAGGTAAGGAGGACGAGAAGGGATAAATGTACTTAATTATTTCAGCTCCTAATAGTATACTTTATAACTTACATTATCTAGAGTATAATTATTACTTTTTGGTTGAATTGATTAATTATTAAAATAAGTTGACTTAATGAAAAAATATGCATTTTAAAGTGAAAAGCAATGTCAGTCTCTTAAGGGAAATAGATAAGCAAATTAATGGTAACAGTTATAGTGCGGTGCTGAAAGAGCTGTCATAGAAATGTAAACAATGTGTGGTGAGGTAAGTGTGGTTGACCTTAATCAGATTGGGGCTTGGAGTAATCCACACTAATGTCCAAAGGCAGAAGAGGATGAATGTCCCAGCTTAAAAAGAAAGAATTCACCATTTCTGTGCCATTTATTTTCATTTGGGCCCTTAAAGTATTGAATCGTGCCTGCCCACATCAGTGAAGGTAGATTTCCTTTACTCAGGATTCGGACTGACATGCTGATTTCCTCCAGAAATACCCCCATAAATACACCCAGAAATAATGTTTTAGTTGAGTCAAATTGGCAATAAAATTATCATCAAAATGAGAGACAGATAACAGAAAGTAGGCTTGTTCTAAGATGAATAATTAGTTATATAGCATTTCAGACAAGAAATGAAGAAATAAAAACTGAATTGAAGAAAATCACATAACATTCAGGAAATATCCAGAAGGTAGAATATGCACATTTGGGAAATAATACAGTGTGGAATAGAAGGAATGCAGAAGAGTTCAGGAGAGTAACCAGGTTTCTAACTGAGTGGATAAAACATAGAACAGGGGAGGAGATATTTGGGGGAAGAAAGATGTGTTTAATTTTAAACATACTGAGTTGTAAGTTGCTTTGGTGACTTCTAATTAAAGTTGTGTGGTAAGCAGCATATATTGGATCTGGAGTTCAGCAGAGTCCAAGACCAGAGGTATATATTTTGGGTGCTTTCAAACGACTGTAGTTGAAGCAGTGGCTTTAGATAAGAGTGTTCAAGATGAAAAAGAACAATGGAAAAACACCTGAGAATGAACCAATATAACTGAGGTTTCTCAGCCAACATGTCTTTTCTCAATACTTAAAGTACCGAATCCCTCACAAATGGAAATGAGAGCTGTTTCCATTTCTTCACCTATTCTCCTATCCCCCAGTATTTGCCCATTATTCCTAAAAATGCCCATTTCTTGTTTTATGTATCAAAAGTGATTTTTAAAATTACACAGCAGTAATTTCCAGATTTCTTCCTTCCATATTTCCATTCCTTTTTTAGTTTAGGTAGGGCAGAGGTTGACTAGATGTTAACCAAAGGCAGACCCATTCGCATGTGGGAATGTTAAGAAAGCATAGTTTGGAGCATGACTACACAGGAGAGGCTCTCATGATACTTCTTCCACTCAAACATACACACAGAAAAGGAAACCTGAAATGATATCAGTTTTATCTTAGGTTATTTTTTCAGTTATCAGGAGTATATTACCTTTTTCAGGGAATCTACATATAACCTATATTAATACTTTATTTTTTAGAAATCATTTCTTATAACATTCATAAAGCAACTAAGCCTAAAATACATAGGAATTAAATAAAACAAATAGGACACTATTCCCGTGCTAAACCAACCATGGCCAATTTAATTTTGCACCTTTAATATTTCATAGACAGACTCTGCTGGGCAATGGTTCATGGAATAAAAATGGCTTGCTTCATACTTCCTTGATCTTGCTACAGTCCTTTTCAGCAAATTGGTTTGGTATTCTGGGCAATTCTCTGTGACAATTTTATTTGAAAGCTTAGACTGACAGAACAGCTCATCTCTGCTCCCACATTTACTTTGGGGTTTAGGATACAGTGATTCCACTCACACTAAATATTCAGACTTGTAACTTTAAAATATGCTTGTGGGGACTCTGCGTCTCTCCTGCTCTGAGACAGAAGCCTTTCAAAGACCCATCAGAGGGAAAGCAGTCAAGCAAGCATATTTTAAAGTGACAGGTCTATATCCAAACTCTGTAGTATTAATGAACTCTTCATTCTAAGAACTGAACTTTTTAACTGCACTAGAGCCACTGTGGTTTCCAGCCTCACTCTCTTAATCATTTCTAAATCAAGTTCATGGGTGAGAGAAACATCTCTTCGCTAGGATACTCTCAAGACATGGCTGAACTCAGCAACCAGTGAATTCTGAGCACACTGAAGAACTTTTTCAAATATCTTAGGCTTGCAGTTTTTAAAAGCCCCTTTGAATTTGTTATTTTGAGGAAGACATAGAGAAAACTTATCTGCCAATAGAAGTTTTCAAAGGCCCTTTACTTACTAAATCATAAAGAATGTTCAGTGTGGAGCCTGGTGGATATTTTTTCAATTCTTACATTTTGGCATGGTGCAATTAACTTGGCAACACTTGCTTGTGAAAGGCCCTGGTCACTAACAGCAAAGGACTGTAGGTCAACATTGTGATTCCCTGCCAAAACTGCCTGGGCCCTGCTTGTATGATGCTTGGAACCAGTCCAGGTAGTTAGTCCCTGGAGAAATTTACATGAATAATGCTCATTCTCAAATTAACCTCAACATTTTAAAACTGTAGCAGTGGAAATGATTAATCCTAGACTTTCCCTGTTGTCTGGGCATTTGCCCATTGCTGACTGCAAAGCTCTCTCTTAGTTTGTTTGCAATTGATCAAGTGTATGAGCTGACCAGTGAATGAGTGGTCAGGTACCATTTGGAGTGGCAATCTAACATTTCTGTAGACACTACAGAGCTCCCTCAAGTACAGAGACAGTTGGAGTCACCAGGGCTAGGCATTATAAAACAGTTAACTCACTCGAATACCATAGTCTTCTGTGTTTGCTGTCCAGCACTTGGTCTTGAAACAGATGCTAGATTCTTGTTGTTGATCCTCAATACATAGCAATGGGAGATAAGCTGAATCACTAACAGATTG
Source organism: Tonatia bakeri (assembly GCA_004024845.1). NCBI lineage: Eukaryota > Metazoa > Chordata > Mammalia > Chiroptera > Phyllostomidae > Tonatia > Tonatia bakeri. Next base: position 83,908 of record PVIA01003581.1, on the reverse strand, counting down.
AGAAGGGTCTTAGACACTTTGACCCATTTTTTGCTGCTTTGTATATTATTACTGTAATATTGATATGTCTTTCATTAAAGGTAAGAAGTCTTCTCTTGGTTATAGAAATAATTTACAGTGGAGAATAAGGGTGTGATCAGTAGAGCCAGATTGCCATGAGTTGCATTTCAATTCTCCCACTTTCTAATCATATGGTCAAATTACTCTCTGTGCCTCAGTTTCTTCATCTCTAAAATGGAGTTGTTGTGAGGCATGAAGTATAAAGCATTTGATACAGTGTCTTGCACATTGTAAGGCCATGTGCATGTTAGCTATTAATGTAATTGTTTAAAGATCGTATTTTGTTTGTTTGATTCTGCAAACCTGTAAGAGTGAAAACAAACCTATATGACCTGAAGATAAAGAAATAGATTACATAGTAAGGGCTAGATCTGGATGTCTCATCTGGCTTACCTCATAGGATTGCTGTGAGACAATGTCAATAACGTATACTGCTTGGAACCTACTAATGATAAATAATTGTATCACTGGTGCTATTATTATTATTATTATTATCATTGTCTACATTATCAATAAAAACCACCCAATTATTGGTGAAAAAATATATTTCATTATAATAAAATCACAAAAAAAATCGTAAAACACTACAATCAGAAGGAATCCTAGATGAAATCCATCCCAACTATAATCCAAGAAATGCTTTTTCTCCTTTCCTCTTCTCTGCTCTTGGCTAAACACCAAAACAAACTAACAGAAACAAACTATCTTGAACATTTTCAATGAAGATATAATCATTCCTTTAGGAAGTGGCTCATTAAAGTATAAATATTTTTAAATATTTGCAAGTCACTCACTTTATATACCTGAAATTACAAGAAACATCAACATGACAGAGACACTGATTGGTTGCCACCTGCATATGCCCCAATTGGGCACCTTACACTCAACCTAGGTGTGGGCCCAGCCAGCACCTTTTTGGTTTACGGGGCAGTGCTCCAACCAACTGAGCCACACTGGCTGGGCTGAAATTACAATTTTTTTAAGTTACTGTTTCAGCTTCTGCCCTAATGATTCTTTCAGAATCCTCTAATTCCTCTTCTATGTCATTTCCCATGGTTTATTTAACTCCCCATCAGGGTTTTTTCTTTTTCTCCAGGCTAAAAATTTCTAGTTTTTTTTACTAATTCTGAAGTAACGTTGTTTTGAGTTTCCCCTTCATTCTAATTGCCCTTCTCTGAATGTGCTCTACCCTATTTTCTCCTGACATGTAATGCCTAATGGAATATAATACTCCATATGTAACCCCTTTTATGGTAAAGTACATGGTAAAAAGAAACTATTCCTTCTCTTCTGGACATTGTATTTCCATTATGTAGCCTAAGATCAAATTAGCATTCTTGGCAGCTGAATCAAGTATTCTTGACTACTTGACAAGCTTATACTCAAGATGCTCCTAAATATTTTTCTTACAAATTGCTTTTATTTTTTACCATCTTGCACTTTTATATCTGGGTTTTAGAACCTAAAAATAGGGCTATAAATTTATCCCTAATAATTTCTAACCTGTTACATTCAGCCCATAGTTCCATCCTGACTCCATTTTTTTGTTCAGGTTTGTATTAACTCTCCTGGCTTTTTACCACCCACATATTGTGAGAAGTTTGTTATCAGGGATATCCTTGAAATGCCTCAAGTGTTGAAAGTGACAGTCAGAGGTTAATGTCAGTCTTTTAAATAGTACTTTTTGGGTATGAATATTCGTTAATTATAAATTCTCCAAGTATTTCAACACCCAGCTCGGTTTACTCAATAATGCTGTGGAAACACTAGTGGAATGTTTATGGCTGCATTCCTCTAATTTACAAATGGTGACCTGATTATTAAAACAAACAAAATGCAAAAACAGTACCTGTGCCATGGAGCCTCCACTGACAAACTGGAGAAATGCCTTACGGACTGGTTCAGTGCCTCTGCTCACCATCTCCCTCATCCCTCAGGTCTGGCCTCGGTGGAGGAAAATTGAAGACATCTTTATTCTTTTGTAGGAACATGTATGATCTCAAGTAGAAATTCCCTCTGAATTTTCACCAAATGGCACATCACTTTAGCTTCAGAATTTATTTTTATGGTGACCTATGAGGAGGGACACCGGAACATACTCTGTGTTCTGGTCAAGTAACGAATATAGAGAGATCTGATAAAGATAACTCAGATCACTGGGGAGAAGTAGTACGGGGCCATAGGGGGAGTTTGCCAGGCCTTTGTGAGCAGTCTAGGGTGGGACTGGCTGAGAAGCCGAATGCCTCCAGAGCAATGGAAATAAAAAGAGGGCGGCTCTCTGGCTCTGGCAGAGCTCTCTGGCTCCTGAGCTGGCTCTCTCGCAGGTTGTTCCTCCCCCAGGATGCCGGGATGATCGTGCTGCAGCTGCCTGCATTTCTCAACGGATGGTACTGTGGATGGGAAGAAGCTCTGGGTGCAGCCTAGGATCAGACTGGCCTGGCAGAGGGTGGCAGGGTTATTCTCTGGGTGTTCTGGAGGAAACAGGCTCTGAGGCAGAAGCCTGCCATTCTTCCAAAATTGTGTAGTTTTTGTACATTATGTTGTTTTAGTTTGTAAACTAACCCTGTAGAAACAGGATAACTGAAAACTAATAGGGAAAGAAGCTAGGAGAACTCAGGTGTTACAGTTTAGCCTTAATTGATAGGGTTGAGTGATTAAAGCTGTGACTTGATAGGCTTAAGTAACTGCTTTTGAATACAGACTCCTTTCCTTTATCACCAAAGCTTTGCCTGTGGAGTTTTTTGTTTTTTTTTTCCCCCGGGGGGTGGCGGTGGGCCGCAGTTCACCAACACTAGCTTTGGCAGGTTCTAAATTTCTGAGAGTAAGATTGTATATTCCTTCCAAAGCAATCGTGGCTTTTCTGTTTATGGATTAGAAAGTTACTTCAAATATTTTTTTATTTTACACTTGGAGGTATTCACCCATTTGTTAAACACTGATGCAATTTTTAATGCATATTGAAACTTTGTGCCAGGTATAAGGAATGTGATTGTTTTTACAAACAATACCTCTGTGACGCCAACAATCTAACTAGAAAGACAAACACGTATATTAAAGGCAATGCGGTAAATACTGTGTGATAGAGCACCAGAAAGGACTAAACGAGCTTAGCAAAACCTGTAGCACCAAATCTGTAGACTATTGGGGAAGACCACTTTTGTCAAGGTTTATGGGAAGGAGATATCCACAGTTTAAAAACAATGTTTCTGGCCAAAGGTGGGGATTGGGGGGGGGGACAAAACTCAGAAACCTTTCCTAGTCTCTTACCAACCCTAGGCCATCCGTCCACTATCAACTCTTCCCCAGACTTTGTAGGGGACTAACTGTCACCCCAGCTTTTGTCCTGGTCTCATAGAATGTGTTCCAAACCTGATGCACAAGGGACCCTGATAAAATACAAACCCATACATGTCACTGAAGTGCCCAACCTCTTTCACTGATTCCTATAATAAAATCGAAGAATAAATATGCCAGAATAATATGGCAGAATAAAAAAGTAATAATAAATTTTTAAAGACCCAACAATAAAATAGAAGACCTGAAATGGCCTCTCAGGCCCTACAAAATCTCCAGTCCTTCACTTTACTGACGTTCTGACCACTCTGCCCTGCAGTTGCTGGCTGCCTTGATGACTTTCAAAGGCCCCAAGCAGCCTTCCACCTCATGACCTATGTATTTGCAGCTTCCTTGGCCTAGAACGCCCTTCCTCCATATAGTCATGGGTCTCATTTCCTCCCGTATGCCAGATCTCTGATCAGCTGCTATCTAATCCAAAGCCATCTCTGACCACATCATGTAGTACCCCACCACCCACGTTGGCATTCTCCATCTCTTTCAACCTGCTTACACTTTCTCCAGAGCACTTATCACCACGGATCACTTTATAAAGTTATTTACTTGGACCTTATCCACTTCTACCCATTAGGCTGTAAGCTCCATGAGGGCATGGATTTTGTCTGTTCTGTTATACCCTTTATTTCTGAGTATTTTCATAGGACTCAAGTGGCCAATGCAGAATCAGAGGAGGAAACGTTGCATTGGTCCCACTGAATCAGGTATTAGGTGTGAAGGAGAAGGGACTTGATCTATTAGGCAAAGAGAAACTGTCTGATGATTTGGAATCCTTTGGAAATGGGAGTGAAATCTTTGAATCTTTATGCGCCCTCAGGTTCCCCCACCTTTTTTTTTCCGGTGAATATATTATTCCAAGGCTGCAAACCCTGACGAGCAAACTCTGCTGCAACTAACGAGGGTTATGAAGACTTTAATAGTCTGTAATATTATCCAACAGAGCCTGATTAAACCTACCAGCTCATTTCACTGGCTACTAAGAAACCATTGAAGCATATAAAATTGGAATCATTGCTATTTACATATTTGAATCAAGAATAAGAAATTAAAAGAGACATAAGTTAATGTAATTTTAAAGTGAAGTAATCCTGTTCTTGTCAGTGTTGAACATGAAAAAGGAATTTGCATATTATAAGGATAACATACCAGGCTACACAGTAAACTTTTGATGTCAACACAGAGATTTTCAAATAAACAATAATGAACGCATAATTTTAGTTACAATGCTGGCTTTGTTGTGCATATTATATAAAATATGTAAAACTAAAGTCTGCAAAAATGGGCTGTGTGTGGGTTTCTTGCAGCAACAAAAGAATATATCAAGGAGATTGTGAGTAAAGAGCAGTTGTAACTCAGCAGGCAACCAAAATTCAAGGTGAGATTCTAGGAAAAGATGAGACATCTGTCCTTTCTATGAGCTGAGACCTATGGGTTACGAGAAATATGAAAATGGTAAATCAGTTTCAGAAAATACTAAAATTATAAGAACTTCTTTGGTATGTTTATAATCTTCCTCAGTTTTCTGGTTCATTTTTTTCAAGGTCAACATTGAGTGACCATATGATTTAATTTCATTAAATGCTTACTCATTTAGGAAATATTCAGTCAAAAATGTCTTAGATTCTAGAGGATAAAGTAAATGGGAGGTGCATACATGAAGAGTTATATTACAACTTGCAGAAGTAATTTTTCTATATATCTAGCCAACTGAAAGCCACAATACAAATGATTCTCATATTCCACTCCTATCAATATAACAATCCAATTCTATTATTTATTTTTTAAAATATTTTATGCATGCATTTTTAGAGAGAGGGGAAAGGAAGGAGAAAGAGAGGGTAAGAAACATCAATGTGGGGTTGCCTCTCACATGCCCCTTGCTGGGGACCTGGCCCACGACCCAGGCATGTGCCCTAACTGGGAATCAAACCAGCGACTCTTTGACTCACAGGCCCACACTCAATCCACTGAGCTACACCAGCCAGGACCAATTCTATTATTTATTATTTAGACGTATGAATGCTATAAAAGAAAAAGAAATGATGTAAAAGGAAAAGATATTTCAATGGAATTTTATGGAAAGAACATTATATTAAGAAAAAGCAGTAATTGTTTTGCTTAGTCAAATATAAATAAATATATATTTTTAAATACAAACATTTCTCCTTTGTCTGTGAGAGTTTGGATTTGGTAAGGAAGTTAGGAACTATCTCATGTTATCCTCTGAACAGCTCTAAAGTTGAGGTCGTAGTATCTTCTTTTACAGATAAGAAAAGAAGTAATTGGGAGAGCTTAGTGATTTGCTCAAGGTTACAAAGCTAAGTTAGAAGCAGCATTGAGGTATGAACCCAGGGCTGTCTGAACTTCCTAATAGTGTAGGTAATGTTATGCAGTATGCATTTCTCTGAAGAGCAAGTTAAAAATGTTCATCAGATTCTTAATGGCATAAAGTCATATGAAAGATACAGTAGCCCTGGTTTTCCTCAGGAACCCAAGGTAAGTGTAGTGCAGGTTAAGAGTCAGGCTAATTTAATCTTATTAGCCTCAGGATGTTTCAGCATCTCAGGGTAGATGAAATGAGCTTGAAAGCTCCCTTCTTAGCTGCAGAGTTGACAGGCTCAATACATTCTGGTATGGACAGAATTTGTTGGGATTGACTGCATATCTGACCTGATGGTTTATGTGTAAGTACTGATTGGTCAGCACCTTTGCCATACTTACAAAGAATTTTTTTTTAATTGAGCAATGTTTCCCCATGGTAAATAATATGAACACCACTGCACATTATAAACATCATTTGCAATCAGTTCTGTGCTGCAACATTTTATCACCATCCAGAGAATGTTTCTCCATGGATGTCTCCTCCAAGAGTGTCAACGCTCTCTTGTAAGACCACCGATTGTTTGAGCATTCACTTGAGAGTCTACATGGTAAGGACAAAGCCTGTATCTGTCCTAAGTGATACTACTGCTCAGAAAATGTGTGCTTCCCAATACTCAGCATCATTTCTGTGAACGCTAACATTACATCTTAAATGAAAAAATGAAGAAAGGTAAGTATTCTAATAAAAATAGACTCTAATCCTTAAAGAAGATTGTAAAATTGTATGAGATAAAAGAGAATGAATAATGTCACACAAGATATTTAGACCTCAGCTTGCTGGGATGGTGTCCCAACAACATCACTCACCCCACTCCATTTGGAATCATCACTTAAAGTCCTCCTCACTGAAGAGTGGTGATTTTATTTATTTTCTGTTCTTTATCTTCCATTGTAGAAATCAGCTGAAGTCATCTTAGCTAAGTGGTAGGCAGAGAAAGGGGTGGGGGATAGCAATGTAAGCATACAGCTTCTCTTAGGTTAACTAGAATATAACGCAAGGGGTTCTGTATCACAGGTTCTTGTTAAAATCTAAAACTCTAAGATTGTCAAGTCACTCTTTCTCATTAAGAATTGCTTTCTTCAGCTCGTTTTTTGTTATTCCTCCTTCCTTCTCTCCCTCCTTCCTTCCTTCCCTCCCTCCCTCCTTCCTTCCTTCCTCTCTTCCTTCCTCCCTTACTTTTTTCTTCCCTCTTTCCCTCTCTCTCTTCTTCCTCCTTTTCCTTTACTTCCTCCCTTACCCCTACAGATAATGGTAATTTAATCCTTGAAACACCTCAGTAGTCAAGTATTGTCCTCGTGTTTTCAGATGAAACAAATGGAATCAAACAGGTCAATTAACCTGACTGAGACCATATAGTTAGTAAGTGACAGAGCTGGGATTCAAACAGGTGGTTCTCTTTTAAAATAAAAATGTTCAGCTAGCTAAAAATACCTTTTTAAATTTTTTCTCTCTCTCTTGCACTAGTTTTTTAACATCAATTGACTTAGTAGCCTTGAAAAATGTTAGATACTTAAAATTGTGAGGTCTAAGATTTCACAAAATAAAATCTCACCAATTTCCCACGGTCAAACCACTAGTGTTGGCAGAGTTATCTGATAAAAGATCTTTATGAAGGTGTTTCCATCTTTGTTAAACAAGGTAGTGCTAAGATAGAAGTTTCCTTACTCAGAAAATAAAATCAGGGCTCACCACTGGAAAACAACACTGAGAGATGTTCGGGAATCTCTGTCCCTTAAAATTCTTGAGGTATCTATCCCCCCAAGATTATTTAGATTTTTCTACGCAAACAGGAATTGCAATACAGCTATATTCTAAAGACATTTTGTTATAGCTTTCTAAATTATTTTATAAATAGTTAAGTAATCTTATAGGTAATAATAGCTCTTATGTATTAAGTAACTCATAAGGGGAAGTGCTTTCCTTCCAATTTTCAAAATAATCCAATAATGTTGATACAATAATATGACTAGTACAGTTAATTGAGTTATTGCCATCTAATAACTTACACAATGTCACCAGGCAAAATAATAGAGGAATAGCGACCTGCCCCATTACTCTGATCCCCAGATTTACTCTGCTCACCACTGTACCATCTTCCCAAAAAGTTTAAGTTCAAAAACTAAATTATTGTTTAAAAATTACTAATCTTATTTGTCTAAGATATTTATGTCATTTTACTTATTATGGCATTACTAAATCTCTTCATCCTTGGACTAAAAAACATCTTTTGCTCTTACATTTCAGAGTAACTTAGCCTCTTGAATGTGATCATTTTTCAAAGTGTTAACCATGTCATTGATAGAAATGTACCAGTTTTACAAATTATTCCTAAGCCCAACTATTGTTTCAAAATCCAAAGAACTTCTAGTATGTTTTTATTTTGATTATTATTGAACACAATAGATGGAGAGATATTTCTTTGTTGTTATATTTTTATGTTAAGAATTGTTGGAGTCACTGAAAAAGGAAGGAAACTTAAAATTTCTAAAAAGGCAAAAAGAAAAGATGGAATTACTGAAGTAATATTTTACTTAATTCACAGGGGGGAAATCCCTGTGTACTGGTGGATATAAATTTACATGACAAAGCATCCTTATTTTAAGTTTCAAGAAGTTACTAATATAAAAATGTTACAAATTGTTAAATGCACTTCTTAATTTAGCATAAGAAAAGTTTATGTTGGCATTAGACTATTAATATAAAACTGCTTAGGTTAATATAAATCTGTGTTTTTATGGAAATAAGTTAAAATGAATGGGGAGACCGCTTCCTCTTTATCTGTGTACTCCCAGAACAAACCCCCAAAACAATAGCCAGTGAAAATATTTATCTCTGTTTCACTTAGAATTTTTTTGAGTGTCAGGTTTTATCATTGCCTTGTTTTCTCATTTTTGTGTGCTACAAACCAGGATATAACAAATACTTTTAATTAATGTAACTAAAAGAAATTCTGAATAGAGTAAGTTGAGTGATATAGTCTGTTACTTCTCATTATCTAAATATTCACTTCCCTACTTTATTAATTAATTCACTCTCTCAAAGAATCCATCATAGACACCCACAGGTCTAGCTCAGCACAATACGCAGTGACTGTGAATGAGTGGTGGAGTGAATGATTGAGGGTTCTTAAGCATTACTTAGGGTTGGAGAGGTGCCGTGACACTCAAATGAACAGAAGGGACTCCTTAAAAACAAAACACTGAAGGTCGCAGGAGAACGTTTGTCTCATTTGAGTTAGGTTTTAAATGGTATTATGAATTTAATTTGATCTTTTACCCCCAAACTAGAATCATCTGATTCGCCAGAGCTTCTTTTCCCTGCCCACCCTCCTTTGCAACACCTGCCCCAGGGCAGGCTCAAACGCTGTAGCCGAGGACATTTTTCTAATTAATCAAACAATACTAAACATAAGTAACTTCTGCAGTTTCCCACTAAGTATAAAAATACATGAAATTCTTTTATTGATGGAAGAGAACTACGTTTACCTCCTTAGACTTCCTCAGATTCTCTGTTGGGTGAATGTTTGGAAGTCTGCTCTCAATGCCCTAGCCCCTTGCATGCGGTGTTCTCTCGGCACCGGACACCCTGACCCTGATTTTGCCTCTCTGACCTGGGGTGCCCAAGCCTATAAAATTTTGTGACAAAATTGGGTTACTTTTTTCTTGTTTTTATTTTTTTCTTCTTTTTCCCTCAACTTTATTGAGATATAATTCACACGTAATATTGTGTAAATTAAAGGTGTACAGTGTGTTGATTTGATAGACTTACACATTGCAAAATGACTACCATCATAGCAGTACTAACACCTGTGTCATGTCATATAATTGCCATTTCGTCTCTGTAATGAGAACACTACTCTCATTACAGAGAGAGTTCTACTCTCTTAGCAATAGATCTATTCTCTTAGCAATAAGATCTTTTATTATTCAATATAATCACTATACCGTACATAAGATCCTCAGAATTTATGCATCTTGTAACTGGAAATTTATGCTCTTTGCCCAGCATCTCCTTTTCCCCACCCCTGCCCCAAGTCCCTGGGAATGATTCTAGTCTTTGTTTACATGAGTTTTGTTTTTTTTAGTTCACGTATATAAGCAAAGTATTTCTCTTTTGCGGACTTATTTCACTTAACATAGTGCCTTCAAATTCCATTTATGTTGCTGCAAATGGCAGAGTATTCTTCCTTGCGGCTGAATAATGTTCCATCGTGTATGTGTGCATCACATTTTCTTTATCCATTTATCTACTGAGAGATGCTTAGGTTGTTTTCATATCTTGGCTATCGTGATTACTGCTGCAATAAACATGGGACTGCAGATATCTCTTTGAGATTCTATTTTCATTTCTTTTGGATATACACCCAGAAATGGGATTGCTGGATCACATGGTAATTCTATTTTTTGTTTTTTGAAGAACCTCTATATTGTTTTCTATAGTGGCTGTACCAATTTACATTCCCATCTAGTGCTCAAGAGTTCCCTTTTTTCCACATCCTCTCCAACAGTTTTCTCTTATTTTCTCTCTCTCTCTCTCTCTTTTTTGTAATAGCCGTACTAACAGGTGTGAACTGATAGCTCATTGTGGATTTAATTTGCACTTCTCTGAAGATTAGTGTTGAGCACCTTTCCATGTACCCGTTGGCCATTTGTACGTCTTCAAAAAAATGTTCATTTGGTTCCTCTGCCCATTCTTTAATGGGCTGGTTTGTTTGGTGGGGGTTTTTGTTTTTGTTACTGAGTAGTATGAGGTCTTTTTGTGTTAACCCCCTACCAGAAGTGTGATTTGCAAATATTTTCTCTCATTCAGTGAATTGCCTTTTTATTTTGTTGATGGTGTCCTTGCTGGTGCAGACGTTTTTCAGTGTGATGTAATCCTATTTGTTTTTGTTATTGTCATTTTTGCTTTTGTTATCTGTGCTACTGGTGTTAAGTCTAAAAATATCATTGCCAAGATTGATGTCAAAAAGCTTACTGCCTATGTTTTCTTGTGGCTTCATGGTTTCAGATTTTATATTCAAGTCTTTAATCCACTTTAAATCAGTCTTTCTGTATGCTTTCAGATAAGGTCCAGTTTTATTCTTTTGCATGTGGCTGTTCAGTTTTTCCAAACCATTTATTGAAGAGATTATATTTTCATCATTGTACAGCCTTAGCTCCTTTGTTGAAAATTAAATGACCAAATAGTCATTGGATTATTTCTGGGTTCTCTGTTATGTCCCATTCCTCCGTGCTCTTATGTTTATACTAACATCATACTGTTTTTACTACTATAGCATTGTAATATAGTATGAAATTGCAAAGTATGATGCTTCTAGCTTTATTCTTCTTTCTCAAGATTGCTTTAGCTATTCAGGGTCTTTCATGGTTTCATAGAAATTTTAGACTTGTTTGTTCTACTTCTATGGAAAATGCCATTGAAATTTTAATAAATATTGAATTTGTTAGTGTAGAGAAATGTAACTCATTTCTGTACACTGACTTTATATGGAACAAAACTGAATTTTTTATTAGTCCCAACAGTTCATTTTTTTTTCTGATGGAGTCTTTAAGGTTTTCTACATATAATACCATGTCATCTGCAAATAGAGATAATTATACTTCTTTCTTTCCACTTTGGATGCATTTTTATTTATTTATTTTTTCATAATGGCTCTTACTATAATTTTTAGTACTACGTTGAATAAATGTGTAGAGAGAGGGCATCCTTGTCTTATTCCTGATCTTGAAGGAAAATCTTTCAGCTTTTACTGCTGAGTGTGGTGTTAACTATGGGCTTTTCATATACTGCCTTTATTATGTTGAGGTACATTCCTTCTTTACCAATTTATTGAGAGTTTCATTATGACAGGATGTTGGATATTATCAAATGCTTTTTCTGCATCTATTGAAAAGATCATATGATTTTCATCTCAATCTATTAATGTGGTGTGTCACATTTATTGATTTGCATTATGTTGAACCATTCTTTTATCCACGTATAAATTCCACTTGACCATGGTCTATTACCTTTTAAATGTGCTACTGAGTGTTCAGTTTGCTAACCTTTTGCTGAGAATTTATCAGGGTTTTCCTATCGTGTTTTTTTCTTGTGTCTTTATCTGGCTCTGGGGCCAGGATAATTTTGGCCTCATAAAAGGAGTTTTGTAGGATTCTCTCCTCTTCAAACTTTTTAGAAGAGTTTGAGAAGACTTAGTATTAATTTTTCTTTAAATGTTTGATAGAACTTACCAGGGAAACCATCTGTTCCTAGACATTTCTTTTTGAGATGTTTTTGACTACTGATTTTATCTACCTATAATAATTGATCTGCTCAGATTTTCTCTTTCTTCAAGATTCACTGTTGGTAGATTGTATGTTTCTAGGAATATGTCCACTTTTTCTAGGTTGTGCAATTTGTTGGCTTAAAATATTTATGTTATTCTCTTAAAATCCTTTGTATTTCTGTGGTATCAGTTGTAATATCTCCTTTTCCATTTCTTATTATATTTATTTGTATCTTCTCTTTTTTCTTGGCAAGTGTAGGTAAAGATTTGTCTATTTTTTTAACACTTCCAAAAATACAACTTTTAGTTTATTGCTCTTTTCTATTGTCTTTTTGGTATCTTTTCCATTTATTTCTGCCTTGATCTGTGTTATATTCTTCCTTTAAATGACTTCAGTCTTAATTTGTTCTTTTCCTAGTTCCTTTCCATGTAAAGTTAGGATGTTTATTTGAAATCTTTCTTTTTTTAATGTAGGTGTTTATTGCTATAAAGTACCCTTTGAAGTGTTTTTGCTGCACCCCACAAATTTTGGTATGTTGTGTTTTTATTTTCATCTTTCTTGAGATTTTTTTTAAGATTTTGATTTATTTTTGGCCCATTGATTGTTCAGGAACATGTTATTTAAACTGCATGCATTTGTAAATTTTCCAGTTTTGTTCTAATAATTAACTTTTATTTTAATAAATTGTGGTTGGAAAAGATGGTAAATATAATTCCAATTTTCTTTAATTTATTAAGACTTGTTTGTTGCCTAACTTATGATCTATCTTGAAGAATCTTCCATGTGCTTAAGAAGAATATGTTTTGCTGCTTTAGACAGAATGTCTTATAAATATCTGTTAGGTTCACCTTATCTAACGTATATTTTCTGTCCAGATAATATCCATTGTTGAAAGTAGGATATTGAAGTTTCCAACTACCCTTGTATTGGTATTTCTCCCTTCTTATCTGTAATGTTTGCCTTATATATTAAGTTGCTTTATATTGGATGTATAAATATTAACTAATGTCATCACTTCTTGATGAATTGACCCCTTTATAATCCATATTAAGAAGTTTTTTAAAAAATAATGTATGTAATTTCCTATGACCTTATTTTCATCTCTCAAAAAATTAAATACCTCTCATACATTGATCATATAAGAATATGGATACCATTTATCAATTTCCCTTTTTATGTCAGGCACCATCATAAACTGTTATATGTTCTCTTAACAATCACCTGAAATAGTTGTTGCTTCTATTATATCCCAGAAGAGATTAAACAACTGGCCTGAAGTCTCCCACCAGTAAGTAGCAGAAACAAGGTATGTACCTAGATTTAATTGATCTAAAAATAATTTGCTTTCTACCATAAACATGTCTATAATCATTGATAAAACCTTACTATCACTCTGAAAATTCTCTGATTTTAGAATTGCTGTGTAGTGAGGAATTTCCTTATCTGGTGAAACTCTCATTAATAGGCTTAGGAAAGATAGAAAGCCTGAGGAAAAACAGCATACCTGATCTTTCTTGTCTAATGAGTAGGCCAAAATCTTGGTCCTTGGTTCAGAGACATGCTATTGATAGTTTTATTTGGCTTAAAATCTAATTGAAAAATGTCCTACAACCTTGGAGGAAATTCAACCTGTGTTTATCTCACTGAGAAACATATTTCAGATTTCATAACTGAAAGAATATTCCAGAATTTTTTTGTTGCCATCATTGAAACACACACTAGTCAAATAATATTCAAGGCAAAAATATCATTATGCATACCCTTTCATACAATATGTTAATTTAACATAAATTTTAACTTAAGAGAATTATTCCACAAAGAATTAGCTTTGTATTTGCTTGTCTTTTGATATATTGTTTCAATAACAAAACAGGATGCTATAATTTCAGTTCCCAAAATTGATTGAATAATGACATACGGAAAGTTAATTCTATTTTCAGAAGGAAGAAACACAATATAAAGATAAGATATTTTTCCTCATATGTAGAGTTGTATAATGCCTTTAGTTTTTCAATAATATATTAGATTTCTTTTGCATCAGAATTGTGTCTTATTTGTGTGTGTCTTTAAATCTTATTATCAGGAATTTGTTTCCTGAGAGTATACAGTTTAATCTGTATCTTATAAGTTCTATTAAAATAATAAACATTTGCTGAGAATTTATAAAATTACTAAATAATATTATTATTTGGATACATAAGTTTAAAATAATATTATTTAGGAGGTAAGTCTTGAGGTAAAATTGTGAAACTTATTCAATTAAACAAACAAACAAATAAAAACCCTGTAACCTGAGAACAACAGATAAGTAAAATGGTCATAGTTTTGTCAAGAATTCACAAAGTATTTAAAAATTTGTGTCTACATATGTGAGCCAGCAAGCTAAACTTCTCAATTTCATCCAACATTATAACCAACAGTATGCTTAGTATAAAGAAAATGCAGTAGTTAAGGTCAGAGCACAAAAATTATAAGTCCAGTTTATCACTTTTCCAAAGAAAGACAAATTATAGTACTAGTTAGCCTGAACTAATGATTGTTGATCTTGTTTCAAAACTATTTTTAGAAGCACTCATTTTCAAGAATGGAATTCTGCAATTTAAACCTTCTTTTTTTTTTTTCATGGAGTTTGTTGTCATCTGTTTATTAAATAAATCAATGTGGAAAATTTATGTTAATGCCTTTAGGCACTGAGGTATATTCAAACTAAACTGAATGAGAAAGGGAAGTATGAGCATATTTCATAATATATATTTGGAAACTGAAATATGTATGGATCATTTTCCTGGAAAAAATCCACAGCTGAAATTATACTCCAAGAATTATGTGGATGAACCAAACAGCTTAATATAAGTGATAGTAAAAAGTCATTTTGTTGATGAAACAAATCTTTATTTTTAGGCAATAAGTAGTTATGTTGCAGCATATTCCACACTGTCCAAGAAAATGGTTACCAACCTTTTTATGAATGTTTAATTAAATTTGTCTGGTTAATAATGGTTCATTGAGAAACCTAAAGCTGAAAATTAAGAGAATCCATGCACCTGGGCATCTGATTGATGCCACTTTTATTTAATATAATAATACCTATTGAGTTCAATTGAGAAGTTCGTAATAGCCTTTATTTACATTTAATTAGCACCTCTCTGGATTCATTCCTCATTTTATAAACCTAATACAACTTTAATACTGGAAGATGTGAATCGCATACGATAACAAAATGTACCAGGTTGTTTTAATTAATCTGTCTAAACCGAGTATGCCACTTCAAATTCATAAAGATCAACCTTTATGCCACCCTTAGACTTCTCATCATGTTAATTGACTGTTCTGCTAGAAAATGATCTTTATATTATTCTGACTCTGTGGCAAGAGATACAATTCCAGTTGGTTATAATGAGCATGGAGAGTAAACATATAATCTTTATTTCAGATATTTATTTACTCTAGGGAAAAAGTATTATCATTGGTCAATTAAAGTGGTAAAGTACAGATGATTAAAAATAATTTTCTATATTTTCCAAAATTTTCTATAATAAACATTCATTATTTTTGTAAAAATTAAAATTATATTACAGGTATAAATCATATATGTAATATATGTATATGTATATAGATAAAAATCTGTCTTGAAAGTCCAAGAAAAAACATTTATTGTATATATTTTCTGCTCATATTTTACTTGATTTCAATGTTAATAAAAATGAAGGTGAAAAACAGGTCAAGAAATATGAGCTCATGGAGAATAAGACTAATAAATATATGAATGAGTGAATGATGTCTATACATCTTCCTTTTGGGAAAATCACTGGCAACCTCATATACAGAGTGGCAATATTTTACCAAAATGTCTTTTTTGACTGAAGCATTTGTTCATTAACTATTCTCATTGGATTGGGCTCAAGATAACATATTTATCATCTGATTTAAGATTAGGTAACATCAATGGCATATTCCATGAATTTGTAATGATCAATAAGCCATACTCAGATTAAGAATATGGCTAATCTAGCTAGTGAGACAAAGAATTCAAAATGTAAATTAATGTTATCAACAAGTGGAAGGTACTAGCCAAAAGAACACGGTATAGTTTAGAAAGTCTATAAAATAGTTTGTGATGTCATATCCTAGTCGATTCTGTAAAATGAAGCTGTTGCCAAAGGCAACCAGAATTCATGCCAAAAAAAGCCTAACATGTAATATAAACAATATCTCCTGATAATAGTCTCTCCGCTCCAAGAACTTAATGAGTATTACTGTCATGTTACAGGAGTAATTGTTGCCCTGTCATACTTGATAATGGGACTTTTAAAATTGTAGTGTTCTTGTTGGAAAAAGCAGAGAGTTACATTTATATTTCAAAGTTTATTTTTAAGTGAAGTTTTTACTTTACATGTGTGAGAATATTATGTTTTTAGATTTTTATCATCTTGTTTTCTTGATTGTCCCAGCGATATCTTACAGCATCCCTTTTCCCAATCTTTATAACTCTTGTCTTTAATTATAGACTATCACTAAAATAAACAGCTATACTTTGGGGCTACAGACAGGGAGCCAGGGACAAATTGTTCTCTTGAGAAATAGGGAGGAAAGCATTGATTAAATAAATAGATGACCAGTGGGGACAAAATTTATAAATCTTCATAAAATGTTGACTAACCAACATTCTTACTACTCTAAAATTTGATAACAACATTATTCCTATTTTGTCAGGCATAAATACAGATTTTATACCCACATTAAATGAAGGTTTTGAGTCCTGTGGGATTAAATGGGAGACAGGAGCATTGTAACCAAACTGGGAAACAAGAGACTTGGTTTTATCTCTGATTAGTTCTGTGACTTTGGATAAAGCATCATTTTTTGAACCATCACTTTTTTCACCTGTAAAGGCTTAAATGATCTGTCTGATTTGAGCATCCCCTTGAATTTTATATGAAAACATTGGTGGGTTATAAATAAGTAATCCAATTTAAAGGTAAACTTAAACCAAATTGTTTACCAACTTGTAAGGTACATAATATGATCTGTAATTAACTTCTCATCACTCCTTATTTTGTTGATTGTCACTAGCTAGTATTGATGTCTTCTTTTCACTTGAGTTCAATATTATGATCTGTATGTTTACAACCTACACCATGCACACATTGCCCAAATAACAAGAAAGAATCCATAAAGACATTTTAGAAATGAGTCTTCTTTGATGAGCAGTCATATTGGAAAAGAAAGATAAAGCATAAAGCACTGTGAATAGCCTAACTGCATGTTATCACACCTCTCTTCATGCCAAAAATTTAGAGCTAACAAGCAATCTGTGAGTTGTTTAAAATTCCAAACTTACTACTTTCCAGTTAAAATATCCTTTGCCATAATACCAATAGTATATTAGTTTGGGATTTTTTAAATTTTCCCATGGGGAATAGAAATTGTGTACAACAGACAATGGTGTTAACACTTCATTGTCAGACACATTTAGATGTTCTATTTGATGGAGAGGGGAGTGATGCAGTATTGTGGTTAAGAGCAAGAATTTGGCTGTGAAACAATGTAAATTTGACGAGTGACTAACTTTTCTCAGTTTTTGTCATATTGTCTACAAAGCAGGGACAATAGTATGTATACTCACTTTCTGTTGTTGATGTGGTTATTAAGTGAGATTAAGTAAAAATATACACGTAAAGTGCTTATCATCATGATGACTCTTATAAGCTTTTATGTAACCGAGATTAGCCAAGGAAAACATTGCAATATTTGAGAATCAAATGGATTTTTCCAGGTGTTTATTGTTTGTTTGCTATTAAAGCTTTATTGAAATATAATTAAATACCTTAAAATTCATTGGCTTGTTTAAATTAACAGTTTTTAATATATTCATAGACTTTTGCAACTGTAACCACTACATAATTATCTAACATTTTATCCACCCCCTCAAAATTCCATACCCTCACCTATTTTCTGTTTCTATGCATGTATCTATGTTTTGTTAAATTTAGTACCAAATTTAAAAATCATTTCTGATACTATTATACATGGAACTGTTTTCTAAATTTTATTTACATATTGTTTGATGTTAGTGCATAGAGACAACTATTTTTTATATTGATCTTGTGTTGCACAGCAATCATGCTGAAGTTGCTTATTAGTTCTACTACTTTTCCCATGATTTCTGTAGAATTTTTTATATACAAGATTGTGTCATCTGTGAATAGCAACAATTATACTTCTCTCTTTTCAATCTGGATGCAGTTTATTTCTTCTTTTCTTGTCTAATTGGTCTGGCTAGTATTTTCAGTATGATGTGGAATAGAACTGGCAAGAGCATTCTTTCTAATCTTATTCCTGATCTTAGGAAGAAAGCAGTGATCTTTCACCACTAAATATAATATTTGTCTATTTTTTTCTTTAGATGTCTTTAATCAAGTTGGGAAATTTCCCTACTATTCCTAGTTTTGAGAGTATTTTTTATCATAATAAGGTATTGTATTGGACTTTTGTCAAATTATTGTTCTTCAGATAGTGGAATAATCATGTGGATTATATTCTATGTTCTATTAATATGGCATAAATTGATTTTCAGATAAGACAACTTTGCAGTCCTATGATAAATTACACTTGCTTATTTGGTATGATTTTTATATCTTGCTAAATCCAGTTTGGTAGTATTTTGTTGATTTTTTTGTTGTAGTTTATATTCATTTGAACATTGATCTATTTTTGTTTTTTTTTCTGTTATTTTTTGTCTAGTTTTTTTTCAGATTTTATTTATCTATCTTTTAGAGAGAGGGAAAAGGAGAGAGAAAGGGAGAGAAACATTGATGTTTCTCTCGATGAGACATACATCAATAGCTTGCCTTGTATGCACCCCCAACTGGGGACCTGGCCTGAAACCCAGGCATGTGCCCTGAGTGGGAATTGAACCAGCTACTTTTCTGTTCGCAGGCCAATGCTCAATTCACTGAGACACACAAGCCAGGGCTAGTTTTTTTGTTTTGTTTTGTTTTGTTGTTTTGTTTGTTTTGTTTTGTTTTAATCACATTACTTCTGTCCTCATAGGATGATTTGAAAGTGTATTTGCCATTCTATATTTTGAAATGTTAGTGAAGAATCAATATTAATTTTTAAATGCTTGTTAGATTCACTAGTAACAGAACTGAACTTTTTTTTTAAGGAAACATTAAAATCATCAATTAAATTTCTTTATTATATATTAGGTATATTTAGATTTTTTATTTAAAAACATTTGTGATTATGTGGTCTCTTTAGAATTTTATTTTTATGTCATCTAAGCTGTCTATGTTTTGGCATTCATTTTTAGTAGTATTTCATTTTAATCCTTTTCATTTCTGTAATGTTGATAGTGAGGTCTTATCCTTCTCTCTTATTGCAATAATTTGCCTTTCCTCTTTTTCTTTTCTTGACTATTATTTCTGAAGTTCTGGGGGGTGTTTTTTTTTAAACACTAATGGTTTTATTGATTCTTTCTTCTGTATTTATTATCTATTTCATTAATTCTTGATTTGACTTTTATTAGCTTCTTGGTCCCTCTCACTGTATGTTTACTTATTTTTAAATTTTTTAAATTTTTATTGAATTTATGGGTGTGACATTAGTTAATAAAATTATATAGGTTGAAATGTACAGTTCTATAATATACCATTTGTATATTCCATTAGGTGTTCACCACTGCAAGTCAAATCTCCTTCCATCGTAATTTATTCCCCCTTCACCCTCTTCTACCTGCCCCCACCCATCCCCTTTTCTCTGGTAATCACCATGCTCCTGTCCGATTTCCTAAATTAGAAGACTAGGTTATTGATTTGATATCTTTTTTCTTAATAAAGCTGTTTCTAGCTATAAATTGTAACTTTAAACCCTGATTTAGTTGCATCACGTAAGTGTTGATAATTTGTTTAATTTCATTCATCTCAAAATATTTTCTAATGTCACTTGTAATATATTTGACCCATTGGTAAACTAGAAGCATGTTGTTTAATTTCACATATTCATAAATTTCTTAAATTTTTCTCTCGCAGTTTTTGTATCTTTATTTTCTAATGATCAGAGAATATATTTTGTATGATTTCAGTCCTGTACCATTTATTGAAGCTTGTTTAGTGGTCTAGCATATACTTGGTCTTAAAGAATCTTTCATGTGTTATTGGGTAGAGTGTTCTAGACATGTCTGTTAAGTCTAGCTGGTTTATAGTGTCGGTCAAGTCTTAGATATCTTTGTTTATCTCCTGGCTACCTGTTTTATCCATATTGAAAGTGGGGTTTTGAAGTCCTCACCTATTACATTTGAATTGTTGGTTTCCCCGTTCAATTCAGTTGTATCAGTTATTGCTTCATGTGTGTTAGGGCTTTGTTCATTGAAGCCCGTGTCTTCTGCAGAGCACAGCCTGCAATGTTGCTCCTCACAGGGTGCAGCCTTGGGTATGCACAGTGGCCTTGACTCTCCCCACCCCCCACCCACCGCCAAGGAATGACGGGTTTTATCTGAGCTCTTCAACTTTGTTTCTCCCTCATCTCCCTTAGCTCCCTGTACATTTCTGGCTGGTCTCTCTATATTGGTATCAAACCCAGATGTTAGTCTTCACTAACTGCTAACTGATTGCTCACTTATTTACCACAGTGCCGTATAGCATAAATTATTCCACAGTCTGATTTAATTAATGTCTGACCTCTTTGTGGGAGTAGTCTTTAAATCTAGTCTTTGGGGCTTGTTTAGATCCCCGGTAGGTTTCTTTCTAGTAAAATCTAGTAAAATTGTTTTGACAGTGTCTTTAGACTGAACTTCCCACACTTTTTTTCCCAAATAAAGCCAGACTCCTTAGGGTGCCCCACGTTCTTGCCTGCGCCTGCCCTGAAGAAGACTTCCATCTCACTTAGCTGGGTGGTAGAAGGAAGCTGGCCCTGATGACCTCCATAGACTATCAATACTCTTCCCAAGACTTAGTGGATTTACTTAAATAAATGTATCTCAGTTTTCTTTTTAAAAATCTCCTGAGACTTTATTTTTGTTTGTTTTTTATTTTTACCTGTTATCATCATTTTTTTCTGGAAAGACAGTTTGCAGGGCTCCTCATGCCAATAGTCTAGAATGCTTGTCCTGCCCAAAATGTCTTTAATTGGTTCACCACTGTTGTTTGTAGTGTTCAGGCAATTACATGGAAAGAGCTCTTTGTGGTATAATTCTTGTCTTCCACAAATATTTTCTGGCTGCATCAGGCTATAAGCCTGCTCCAGTCAGCAGCCCAATGACCTCAAACTCCAGATAAACCCTGAAGCTGTGAATATAGATGAGAGTGGACCTTGGGAACCTGCTTGCTCAGGACTTCCTCAGCAGATGGCTCTCACTTCATGTCTTAATTTATATTTTGTGGGAGGAGTAAGGGTAGAAAAAAAGGATTTTACTTAGGTTATTGTTTGGTTTATGACCTAAATAGATAGCATAGCATCTTATAGGTATGATGGCAAAGTCTCAAACAAATACACACTGCTCATTGGCCACTCACTTCAGCGTGATGAGTGTGGGCTTTTATAGTACTACAGGCTAAAAAATTATGTAATGAGATGGGTCTTGATGCCCTACACCCTAGTCAGTTAGTTCTGTGCCTTTAGCTAAATCTCTATCTGTATGTGTTCTGCTCATTTTTGTGATTGGAAACTCCCAGATTACATTTCCCAGCTTCTCTTAATAAGCTTTCACTTAATGTTAGGTCATGCTCATGAGAGGCACTGGAAGAACTTTGGAAGTAAAGAGGAAGAGAGAGCAGTAACTTGGCAGTGGCAGCAGCAGTGGAGCAGGATCAGAAGGAATGACTAAGACACAGTAGCAGAGGCTTTGGTTGGCAGCTCCCAGTTCTTTGTCTCCAAGGACAAGAGCTGCACAGAGATCTCAGGTGCTGGGAGTTCTCAGCTTCCCTTTTGTTTCTCCAACTCTGGTTTCCACAGTCACTTGTCATACTTTCCCTTCTTTTGTTCCTCTGATCCATGCAACATCCTCATAACCAATTCTAAATTAAATTCTGTCTGTGTGAAATTGTAAAAGTGGTTTCTCCTTTTTGACTAGAATCTAAATTGTACGCATTATTTATCTAAATCTTTTCTTCTAGAGCAGGAA
The DNA here is from genome assembly GCA_004024845.1 of Tonatia bakeri. NCBI lineage: Eukaryota > Metazoa > Chordata > Mammalia > Chiroptera > Phyllostomidae > Tonatia > Tonatia bakeri. Next base: position 61,725 of record PVIA01003581.1, on the reverse strand, counting down.
AGTGAGAGAAAAAAATAGAATCAATCAAGTACTACTTGCAAAAGAGTTAGGGGTACTATGGTCTGTTGATAATAACTGACATGAAAACTGCATCATTGGGAACCCCTACAACCCATTGCAGAGGGTAAAATTTTATTCAGGAAAAAAAAACTAAAATGATACTGCTTTTAGAAGAAACTTAAGAAGAGTGTTTTTGCAATTAAAAGTAGGCAGATATTTTGTAGGCAGAAAGCACAAATCATAAAAAATAAAAGACTTTATAAAAATCAAAAATTCCTCCTCATCAAAGCACACTAAAAAATGAATAAGCAAGCCACAGGTTGGAAAAAAATATTTGCAAAATATACATATCTGACAAAGAACTTTTATCTAGAATATGCACGTATATAAAGAACTCCTTCCATAAAAATAAAACAACACAAAAGGACAAAAGACTACAATAAACACTTCGAAAGGAATACATACAACTGGTCTATGAGCACACAAAAAGTCCTCAGCATAATCAGTCACCAGGGAAATGCAAATTCAAACCACATTGAAATACCCCTGAACATCTATTAGAATGGCTAAAATTAAGAGTGACAATTCTAGTGCTAAAAGTGATGTGTAACTACCAGAACACTTACACACAGTTACTAGGAATCTGACACAACTGAACAGTTTCTTACAAAGGTTCGTGGACAGCTACCCCATGAGCCAACAAATCCATGTCTAAGTATTTACCCAAGGGAAATGAAATCATCTTCTCTAAGTTTTGAATGTTCACATAAGCTTTATTTTTAACAGTTCCAAATTGGAAACGATTCAAATACCAACATCAGGAGATATAAAACAATTTGTGATATGCATGCCATGGAATGCTATTTAACAATATAAATCAATGAGCTACTCTTATAAGCTATACCCTAAATGAATTTTATAAATACTATGTTGCATGAAGAGGCCAGGCACAAAAAGTACTTGCTCTGGGATTGCTGCTTAATTTCTAGAAGGAGCAAATTGTAGTGAAAAAATGAGCAGTATTTTTTCTTTTGGGGCTTGGAGGGGTTGATGGAAAAGGAGCATAGAGGAACTTTCTCGTGTGACAGATATGTACACAGGTTCATACATTTGTCAAAACTTTTCTTAAACTCCACTTAAGGACTTGTGCATTTTATATGAACGTTTCTGGTTACAGAAATTTATTTAGATTGATAGTTATAAAAGAGTAAAATATTTTAGGAATCCACTCCTTTACTTTTGTCTACTATATTTCTGCAGAATTGAGTATTATTTATTTGCTAGTTGATCAATAGCAAGAAATAAATGCAAAATGTAGTAACCTTTGAAGTTATATAATTTTAAGCAATAATAATTATTAACATAATCAAAATTCAGTATCTGATGGAAAGGGGCATAGCACATAAATTCATAGCAATGTGTAGGCTGGACCTTGGAGACAGGCTAAGTCTGTAAACATGAAAGCTTGACCTGGGAAATAATTATTCCAGAAAGAGACACGGGAATATATCAATCTGAAAATTACTTGTATTAAATTCAAGAGAAAGAATGGAAGCAAAGTGTAATTTATATAAAAGAAGCCAGACTATAAAGACAAATAAGAAGACAGAAAAAACTGAAATATAACTAACATGTCTTACATTTGCCTTAGATTTTTCTTTCTAGATTTACTCTCCCTGAGTAAAATACCAAGCTTTCATGCAATCTGTTAACATCTTTAGAAATTCACCTGTGTAGTTCCAAATCTAGTGGTACAAAACATATTTCCTGTCAAGATATTTCACCTAGTTCAAACTGTTCATATACTTCCTTTCATTTTATTAACTTTAAAAGTAGCAGCATTCATGAAAAGGAAAGTTCCATAGGTAAGACCTTCTCCTGCTGAATAGATTCTTGAAGTGAATATGCAACTTTCAGGTTTCCTGACACATAAGAAAAAAAACTGTCATTTGGATACAATTTTGTAAGATCTTGACCAAACCAATAAAATAAATGAAGTCCCTGTAGCAGTTAGAATACAGCATGACGTGAGGAACATGCGCTTCTCAATGACCTACAGCAGGGTTCAAATTTCAATTCTTCTGCTTAACAGCTGCGCAATTTCAGACAAACTATTTAGCCTCTTTGAACTACAATCTCTGCATCTGCAAAATTGAAATAATGCTTACCTCAGAGAGTTAATAGAATCAAGTGACAGAATAAAGGAAATTGCTCAATACTTCATATTAATAGTCAGCATCATTATTTTCAAAGATCTGACTAACAAGGTGGCTCTACACAGTTCCAATGCCTGTTTTTATTATCACTAATGTTTATTTGAATCAGAGTTTTGCAATCACCAAGCTATATTAGTTGAAAAGAAGCAAGACAACATAAGGACGAACTATGTATAGATTCTTTTTGTCTAACTTATTACAGGTCTAAATCTAATGCAGGAATTATAAGCTTCAGAGTACTTCAATAATAAATTGATAAACTCCTAGTGTTGGACAGACTGGTAGAATTTCTATTTTATTGTGGCCTTTCCCCCATTTCTCTCCTATTCCTGGTAGTGGATTTTTCTGATCTTCATCTTTTATTGATGCTAAGGTTTTTAGACATAGATTTAAGACTGTCAAGACTGTCTGTCTGATTATTATTCACTTACTCATTTAACAAATAGGTATTAATTTCTAATCTTTGCAAGCTGCTGTGTTGCACATTGATGATATAAACACTGAATATGACAGACAAAGTCTCTCTCCTCAAAAAAAAGGAAGTTAAGAAACTTTAAATCATTAATTAGATACTTAGTCTTTTAACTAAATTACTATTACTGACAAAGAAGAAAAGTACAGGGTTATAAGATAATATTTGGCAAGGGTTAGGGGTTTGAACAGAGAAGAATTTCCTAAGAGAGTAGCTATAAACAGAGAGTGGCTGGTCAGTAGTTATTTGAAAGCACACCATAAAGAAATGTCTTAAGGAGATGACTTGTGGTACTTACAGTTACTTAAAGAAAGCCTGTGTGATTGGAGCACGGAGAAAAAGATGGTAAGGACTCAAGATGGGAATTACTAAGGTAGGCTGGAGCTAAGTGACGCAACTTTTTAAAGTCATGCAAGATAATCTGTATTTCTTTATAAAGGTGGTTTTTCTTAGTAGGAGAAGGTTTACTACCAGTTCTGCAGTGCACTGCCTTTGCTGGCACTTTGGTATTCATGTTTCCACATTTAAGATCTCTCTCCACTGGCTTTCCTGGCATGAGTTAGTGACACCGCTGGATATCATCATTGACCCCAGGCCAGTGCCCTCTGCCAATCTATTTTCTCAACCAGGACCAGAGAATTCCATCAAGCCTCCCTAAGTCGACTGAGCAGAAGAGCCTGTGATGAGGACAGCACCCTCAGGTTCACCTCAGCCCTCCCCCAGGCACCACCCTCCATAGCTGCTGCACCCACCACATAGTTCCCTTTGTTAGACTTTGAGATGTGCTCAGCACCAAGTATGTCTTACTTTTCTCCCTTTCCAATGCTTCTTTAAGGTGAGTATTCTTAGCTTCCATTTACCAATGATAAATGTGAGCATGAAGCAGGTTTGCTCACTTAACCAAAGTTACACAGTAAGTACAGGAGTACTAAGATCTAAACCCAAGTGTCTCTGGGTCATGAAAAAATAACAGCAGCGACAAAAAGGCAATGCTAATTTTGCCCCTTGGTATAGAGGAAGAAAAGTCCTAATTCAGGGCTATGAACACCTAGTAGAATAAGAAGTGCCCCCAAAAGCGCCATTACTTGGGACATGAGAACTTTTTCTACTTTTCTTATTTCCCATTTAGCTATTTTATTTTGTCTATTTATGGATTAATTTCCACTTCTTCATTTCAAAAGTCTTGCAATACTTTCAAAATTCTTTATTTCTCTTTTTTGCCCCACTCAGCATTACAAGTTGGTCCCAAACACATGATAATTTTTCAAAATAAACTGCTAGAGCTTCAAATCAAAGTTTTAATTCTGTATTAGACAGGTCCTGCTTTTTGCTGACACATTTCTCTGATACTTTTTCAAATTTTTTCCTGCAAGACTAGCAAAATTAAGTGAGGTGGAAGAAAAAAACTATTTGTTACTTTTAAGGCAGAAAAACACATTTTCTTTTGGTTCTGTTTTTTTTTTTTTTCTGATTACTGATGTAGACCCACAGCAATGTAAAAGAATTGGACTACATAGAGAAAGGTAACAGCATCAGATAATCTAAGATAAATTCAAATCAAGAATATTTTCATTAACACAGGAGAACTGTTTATACTACAGCTATAGAAAGACTCTAGAATTGCCATAATTTTCAGCAAATAGCCTTAAACCTGCTTCTATTTTTACATAAAATTTTTCCCCAAAATTTTCCTACAAAAAGATCACCAAGTACTTGACCTTGATTATTGCTTTTGTACAAAACTGTAGTCCTACACTGCCAAGTGCAAAATGTTTACAATAAAACAGAATTGTATAAAATATAGAAATAGTATGTTACATAAAGTATTATCCCGCTAATGTTAACCCATCAAAAATATATGACAACTGGGGCTAGACCTTAGAGAAAAACATAATGGATTTTAATTTCAGACTATGAGATGGAGAATTATTGAATGGCTTTGTGAAATATGTGTTGTTTTTTATCAGCCACTGCAATTTATATTGTATTTCATTTTGGACTTCTCAGCATTCAAAATTGATTCCTTATTGAAGCTTTTTTGTATGAATGACATCCTTTCTGGAGCATCCATTCTCTACCATTTAATTAATGTGTCCTTTTGGCACTTAAAATAACATCTAAATAGGTTTTTGCATATTGGAGGGATGGGTAGTTTAAATCAAAGAGGAACAAAAATAAAATAAACACTGGACTCATTTTCATGCTATTGCCAAGAGACACAACTATAGACAAGCACCCACTGTTATAAGCAAGAAATGCATCTCAAATCCCATTCAGGGCACTGAAACTTCCACCCTCAATATATTTGTAAACACATTGTCATAAAATCAAACTCCTTTCCTGATGTTGACGCTACATCACTTGGAAATTGTGCAGGGGACCCGATTCTAGGAAATGTAATTTCCCTGTTGCTTACCTTGTGAAGAGCCCTATTTTTAATATCACCTGGATATAAACTAGAATGATTGTGACAACCTCATCTCTAAGGCAATGAGAGTCATGGTGATTTTACAGTGTTTTGCTTATAGAAAAACACAGAAATACCATATAAAGAAACATGTACTTCATGGGTCTAATGCTGATGTTTTCAAGTAGACAATCTTTTGTCTATATTCAGAATGAGGAAATATTAACCAATATGCAAAATACTGTCACTTTCAGGGATATTTGGGTCAAAAAGAACCTAGTGTCAACAAATTTTTGTTATAGAATTGTGTCACTTATTTAGTTAAATGTATGGAGTATTTTCCACATATAAAGTGGTATGTAATTTATAAATTCCTGAATCTCTCTCTTTAAACATAGTAAACTTGCTCTAATTGTCCTCAAGACCCAAATGCATTTATGTTCTTTCGTTGTGTGAGACACTTTAGCATTTACAAACATTTTTTAATTTAATTTATACTAGGTTTTTCAAAGCAAGGTTTTTACTTTATCTGTTAATTATAATTAAAATAATTTAAATTTGCCCTGGCTGGCATAGCTCAATGGATTGAGCTCGGGCTGCAAACCAAAGCATCGCAGGTTTGATCCCCAGTCAGGGCACATGCCTGGGTTGCAGGCCAGGTCCTCAGTGGGGGCCACATGAGAGGCAACCACACACTGATGTTTCTCTCTCTCTCTTCCTCCCTTCCCCTCTCTAAAAATAAATAAATAAAATCTTTTTAAAAAGTTAAAAAAAGTAATTTAAATTTGTTCTTCATCCCTTCAACATTCCCTTCCTTCCTCTCCTTAAAACTAGCCATTGATTCATCTATTTTCTATCTAAGTTGAATATAAGAAGAGGTATTTTAAGTGAATAAGCAATAATAAATTGTCAGTTCCTCAAAGACTAGTATCTGTGTTATGACCATATAGCAAATGGGCATGGATTGAGAAATTTTAGTTCCTGTAATATGATTACTTATTTGTATTGATACATGCTTAGGTGCTTAATATGAAAGAATTTTTTCTTAATAAGTTTACTCCCATTAAGTCTCAATGATATATTTTCTTGACAGCATGACTGATGTAACTTTTGTCCTTAAGGGCCAATCAATGAAACAAGAGAGCACCCTCTGTTTCATATGAAACTGCCAGGATGCTCCTAAGTCAGAAAGTTGGAAAAATCTATCAGTTCAAAACACGCTCAGGTTTTGTAGCACTGACACTCTCTTCTGAACTGAAACCCTGGAGGTTGTTTAGTCATATTAAAAATTATCTTTGCTGTTTGAGAACGTCAGCCTTTAAAATGATACTGTGAAGGAATACTATGACCTTTGAAGGAAAAGAAGTGGGAGTTTATTTAAATGTATGTGATACTAAAAAACAAAACTTGAACTAAGTAAAGTGCCAGTTAAAACATGGTATCATTGTAACATATATTAATAATAGCTAATAATGGCTAATGCTGATAGTGTTTAATATGTGTCCTTAATTAGTTTTATATTATTGATTTATTTATCATACAATTATATGAAGTAAATATAATTTTAATTATTATTTTATAGTTAAAAATCTTCAAAGCAGAAAAGTTAAGCAATGTGTCAGTTTCATGGATAATTTGTCACCACTTGTTGGGGTTGTAGTAAACTCGGATGCTGGGCTTCTACACACCCACACTTGTGTGGGGGAGACTGAACTGACTGCATGCACCCTCCAAATATCCCAGTCGGTAACTCTTCCTTTGGGTAATTTCATTTTCTTTGGTATATTGTAAGAAGAGTTCAGATTATATTTTTAAAAATGACATGTTTATAAAGGGTACCAAATAAAAGTAAAATTCTAGCCTTAAATAAGAAAACAAGTCAAGAAAAATGCCCTTTGTGTCTTCATTTGATTGACACTTACCTTTAGGGGAATGAGTGTGCCCTAATGCAGCAAAGATAAACTTTGACTCTCCTTCCTGGCCATGCCTCTTTCTGTCTGTGTGAGCTTGAGCCTGGCACATTACATTTCCAACATTAGATGACTCATCTTTAAAAACTAAAATAATGATTCATGCCTTACTGCACTTGAATGATTTTTTTTAGAGACTTGAAAAAGTCTATTCATGTAACATACTTTAAAAATTTCAAAGTACAAAAGTGCATTTCAAAATAAGTCATTATTAAATTGAAGTTATAGGCTTTGAAATGTTAAATATCAGAAATGTCAGTTAACCCCACCCAAACCCACTATATGATGTTGTCTTTATATACATTGACATTATATTATTTGCTTGAAAAAGTCCCACTTAAATGTGTCATGTTAGATTTCAAATATCTTTTATTACTCAAATAGTTATTTGCATAGTCAAATAGTCTTAAGTACAGAATAAAATTCAAGTTTAAATAAGTCTAAGTGTGCCTACTGGTATTCTGAAGATTTTCTCTTATTTTGATCATTAGCAATATTAATAGAGTCACATGTCTTAATTATTTTCATATTAGACTGATCTAATTGCCCATCAGTAAATGAATGGATCGATAAACTGTGGTACATTTACACAATGAAATACTACACAGCAGAGAGAAAGAAGGAGCTCCTACACTTTGTGACAGCGTGGATGGATCTGGAGAACATTATGCTAAGTGAATTGGTGCTAAAGGGCATTGGCCCTCTAAGAGTGTACCTATGACTCTAGCAGATTCCTGTCTCTCCTTGGTAGACAGAATCCCTGTTGACTTTCACAGCCAGATGTAATGTGGGTACATCTTCTTGGCTCTGGTTCTGTGGGCTGGGGAGCCCAGCATGAGGTTGAGACTCCACACTCTTCAGGGGGAGCTCCTGCAACTGAGCTATCCCTCCAGGATCTCAGCAACTGGCCCATGGGAGTAGGGCTAGCCCTTTTTGCTTCTCCTCCCTTTCTACCAGTCTTGATGCAAATCCTTTGTTATAATAAGACTTCTGTTCAACTAGACTTCAGTTGGTTATTTACACTTTCTGCTTCCTATTTTAGTTGCAATTCTAGTTTGGTTCTGAGGGGAGCTAAGTGTACCTTCCACACACTCTACCATCTTGGATCTGATGCCAAAACTGACTTGGTTTTAAAAGTTGTGCCAGTGCAGCTGTAAGGAGACATCAACTAAACACTAAATACTTTCACATTCACAGAACTTGCCGTGAAGAATGAAGGGTTGGAAAAAGTAAGCTGTATTGTTACATTTGAATAAAGCTTTGCAAAGTCTTATTATTTTGTTTTTAATTATACTATGAGGTACCATAGAAAGATGCCAATTTTTCAGAAATAGGAAGTAAGAACTACTATAAATAAGAGATTATGGCAAAGAAATGACTTCAAAACATATTTTCTATCAGTTTCCATATTTCCTATGCAACTATACAGTTGCATGATAACTGTACAGTTATCTATGCTTTTAGAAAGCTCACATTACATAACTTCACATTTATGGAAAACCTATATTAATATATGTTTTCACTAATTGAAAGAAATCTGAAGAGAATTTTCATTTTTATGAAAAAAAGGCAAAAGGCCAAATAGTACTCAATAATTGCTTTGCAGCGTGCCTGTATTGTACAGAGGCAGTGTGCACCTGGAACAGTGAGGGTAGCACCGCCTAGCTCCTTCTCCAGGAACTACACGTGGCATCTGAGCATCCAGCCGTCATAGCTTTGAACTGTGTAATCATCTGTGCTTTATCTAAATTGATTTTGTACATTCATTAGCCAGATAGGTTTTATGGTATCAAAAAAAGACCAAAAGAGCTTATAAGGATGTTATGCTTAGGAGAAAAGTAAAAGTGATTAAGCATATTTGGTATAAGTTGGTAGGCTAGTTTGGGGGTCTAGAAAGATGCAAAAGTTATTTCATATAAGTTGATGGTAACTGTTTCTTCATTTTATGCCATTTGGCTTATGAATGATTTCATTGGAACGTCTACTTTTGGAAAGCAGGGAAAACCTGCATGTTTAAGTACTGCCAGGGGCTAATCTGGAGTGGAGAGAAGTTGTGGTTAGTGGGCACACTTAAAAGCAACTCTTTTTAGTGTAGTAGACTTATAGCTTGAGAAATGATAACATCAGGTAACTGAAGAGAGGCCTTTAAAATCTTTTCAAAATATTTAAAAACTCTTTTAAGGTTATAAACTTTCTCCATGGAGTATCCACTCTGCCTGTGCCAGCAACTCACAATTTAGTCATCCTGTCCCTTGCTTCATCTCTAATGTCAGATGTTTGAAAGAATATAAGCATCTGACGCAGGAAGTATGCTGTGGTCCCGGCAAGTTAAAGGGTTCCATGGAAACTAAACACAAGCAACTCTAGATGAGCTTTCTTAAAAAACTTGTAAACAATAAATTTGCTTTAAGAAAACTCTATTTTATTTTATATTAGCTTGATCAATTTTCTTTGGCTGCTTTATCAGTAAACAAATTTGTAAATTTACATGGTAAGGGTTTGTGCTTAGGTCTCATAGAAGAAAAATATCCGTAATATTTTCTTGTCTACCACTTACCATCTAGGTCAGTTGCCCAGATTACTTAATTTTTCTGGGCCTCAATTTCTTCACAGGTAAATTTAGCTTATTAATCATACCTGTCTCATAGATTAATTGGAAATATTGATCAGTTCATATAAGTAAAATTCATAGAACAGTACCTGCCGCATAGAAAGTGCTCAGTAAATTTAGTAGTTATTGTTCCTGTTGTCAGATGCATACCCTCATTGTCCCTATGAGATCATTGAAATCCAAGGATACACTGGGCCTCACCCAAGTACGCTCAGCAATATCAGGATGAGGCGAGCCTCTCAGCTAGTCTTGTTTGATTCCATTCTTCCTTGAAGCAATAACAATCAGCTCTTCCTTTGGGTTTCTTAGTTCTTTGTACAGTTCCCTGAATCATACCAATACCTCAATAAACATTTTTTGAGTGAGTGAATTAACATTTATATATGTGTGATATTATACATGATATACTTGTATATCATATATATGATATTTTATTGATTAAAAAACTAACCTTATAAGTATACTCCAGGAAAAATGATAAAGGCTTTCTTCCTATCAGCTGCTTGTAGTTGTTTCTACTATAGTTCAAACCAATTCAGAAAGGATATGAAGACAATTTTGGTACTGTTGTCACCTCTCTTTAATAAATGATGCACTTTCTGAGGTAAGCACATAAACTTCTCACAGTTTTTACAGTTATTGGCCATCAGATTATATGTGTGTCTTGGCTTAAGTTGAAACTTGTTTCCAGGTATTGTTACAATGAAGAAATTTATATCAACACCATATTGATTCTGTTGTATACTGAATAAAGTCCTTAACCATGTGCTGCACCTAACAAGTGTGATGCCCAAAGACTATTCAGCTTGACATAACTAATCAAAATAATTATGAAGAAGTGTTTGGTCTTATAGACTGAGCATAAAAAATGACAAGCTACTGATTATTTCTAAAGAACAGAAAAACAAAATTAAAGAAGTCATTAAAAACATAAATAAGGAGAAAAAGCATGAGGACAATGAAAAGATACGAAGTGAGAAAAGAGAATGGCTTTTAAGCTTCACAGCTCAATCAGTGTGCATACACATTTTTATGTCTATCTAGTGTTGTATGTCTAAGGAAAAAAAACAAGTAGTCTGGTAAAGATGGAAGGTTGTTATCATGAGGTATGATGTTAATTAAATGACCATCGGTGATATAGTTCTTACAATTCTTTTTGTGTTTGCAAAAATCAAGAAAGAAATATGTTGGTAGAAGTCCTCGTTATGCACACTCAACCCCTTACTGCCTGAATTGTTTTGCTTTCTTGGATGTGGCTTGACCTGAAAGAGTATCTAAGGCAGAAATTCCACTTCCCCCTGCCCTCCACAGTTTTCACCCTCTGTATGGACTGGAGACCTCACCTTTCCTATCACTCTGAAATAGAGAAAGATAATGGAAAAAAGAGAATACAAAAGATTTAACATCATTATTCAACAAATTTGTGTTAAGCACCTTCTCCATACTGGGTATCAGGGGAACACAGATGGATGACAAGTATCTTTCCATATACTGCTTATGAGCTAATATTTTGACAGATTTCATGTGGTAACCAACAGGATAAATTATCTCTTCAAATAAATTGAACTAGTTAATTTTATAAACCTGGGTTAAACATTTAAAACTACCTAGAAATGATATGTTTTTAAAAACTTTAACCTTGGATCAGAAAATAGGAATCCATATTTTTCTTCACTTTTATAAATGTGCTGGCTTTTTCAATTTTTTATTAAATGTTGTTCCTTCTGATTGCTTCACTCACTGTCCTTTCCTAAAGTAAAATATGCCCATTAAGTGATGCATCTTGAAACAATGAAAAAAATTAAAAATACAGCATTATAAGTAAGAAGAGTAACTCATTATTGTGACTCAGAAAAGTAGATTTATTTTAGTTGCAAATTCATAATAATCTGTCAAATGTCATGCTAATGACTCAGTGCTTATTCACCCATCAGACAAAACACCCCATACTGAGAAGCCTTCAAGGCTACATTAGATCCTCACTTGTCTGAAGGTCACCTGTAATTATTCACTCACCCACCTTACAGGGCGCAGGATGAAATGATTAATGTATCATTGGTAAGTGCTTTGAATGGTACATATTAAAAGCCAAATTCACATCTTGTATTTCTTTATGGAAAGCCACTGAAAAGGTAGGATAATGAAATAGTCTTTGGAGACTTTCAACAAAAGAACCTGTTTGAGTAGAAGAGAAATCATTTTTAAAACCAAGCTCACCACGAAAGGACTGCAGTTGCTGTAAAGCATTGGCCCCCTATGGTATCTTAACAAATACTCTAGACATTTATTATATTACATCACTGCTGCAGTCTGTACACAACACTACATTTTTGGTGAGAAGTGAGCGTGATCAGATGCAGCTCTTGAGACTATTATGATTTTATTTTAAATGTATGTGCACCTCAGCCTTTAGCACAAACCACTCTTACATTTTAAGACAGAGTTGTTTCCTCTTTTAAAAGTGAAACAAATCTTGAGGTTGTGATCTAAATACACATTTTTAGTAAACTCTATGAAAATAACCCCCATATATTTTTCTGCATTTAAGGAAAAAATATATAGTTTAATTTCATTTTGATTCACACATTTTAAATTATTTATGTTATTTCTTATAAGTTAATAGGAAACTGTATTTATATAAATGAAGAAAAACATTCTCTGCAGTTTCTAAGTGAGGACAAGTTATGAGCTTAGAGTGAATTAAACATGAAGCAAGGTATTCTGGATCATGTTTTGGTATAGCTCATAAGGAATGAGAATAAGAAAGAAGAAAACTAGTTCCAATCTGCATGTCTTTGGAAGAGTAGAGGCTGTGGTATTGGGTTCCCAGTCAAATAAAGAATCTCCCTACGGTAGTTGTAGCCTCTCACAGACTTTTTATTCGGTATTCACCTAAGCAGCTCTAAAAGCAAGTGATACAGAATGGCAAGATTCCTTATGATTTGGAGTGGAAAATATGGTAGGGGAGAAGTGGAGGGCTAATAAGTATACAAAAATCTAATAAGTAGAATGCACCTACACTCTTCAAATGTCCATGGCCTCCGTAAGTCCAGGGCCTAATACCTGAAACCTATGAATATTTTATGTCAAAAGTGACTTTGCAGATGTAATTAACATATGGAGATTATTTTGGATTAGCTTGGCCCAATCTAATCACACAAACCATTAAAAGCAGAGAAGTCTCCTCAGCTGGAGGCAGAAGATATTTATTTGATGACTATACGAAGAAGTAGAGAAGGTTTCACTGGGGTTTTAATAGAGCTGAGTCCAAAGAAATAAGGGTCTTGGGAAACTAAATGCTGGCACCCTAGTCTACATGCTATCACATGAAATGAAGGACCCCAATGTGCAGTACATTCTGTACCATTATGGTGATCAAGAACTCACTCTGACCCAAGTGATAGAAAACTCAGCAGATTTCAAAAGGGTGGCTGAACCTATTATAGGTGCAACCACTGAGTTTCAGCTGTTAAAAAGTCAAAAATCAAATTGCAGCTTGCTTTGGCAATTGGGGATTTGAGGCTCTCGGACATAATTCAGAATTGTAGTTCAAAGTACCTAGAAAAGGCATCATGATCTTCATAATTTTTCAAAATTAATCCTGGAATTTAAAAGATAAATAGGACTACATTATCCTTATCCCTAAGTTTTATATATGCATATATATCCTCCAGGGCATAAACTTTAAATTTTTATGAATTCCTCCAGGACTATTGATTGCAATTTTGATGAGGGCAACAGTGAATTTAACATTATATAACCTGACAAAAAAAGTGACCCACTCATCCAGTATGCTTATCATATAACAATCTGAAAGACAGGGTCACATCCTATTTCGAGCTAATTCCAGAATTCCTTTAATAACCTCACCTATACATATGATTAGCAGAGGAACTAGAGTGGGCAGCTGAAAAATTCTCTGTGGTTTCACTTCAACATGCAGAAAAAGTAATGCTCAAAAATCCGAAGTTCCAACTTAGAAACATGATTCTTATTAACTTTGCCTGGAAAGAAAAAAATGTAGAGCACATAGTGCCATTACACAGCGTGGCTATAGGCCCATATCGATATTGAAGTTTTAGAAGGGAATATCTATTGAGAAAGGGGAAACTCAAAATACATACCTAGATAGCTAAATGTAATAAATTTTGTAGTGAATGATTGAATATATGCTATCTAAATATTTAAAACACTCTGCTCTTAATTTTTTGGTATTGATATTTATAATTTTGAACATTTTGTCCAAAGAGGAGCAAAAGTATTTAAGAGTATCACAGAGCTAACTACAGATTGCTAACTACAGATTGTCTAGGAGAATATTAAGTTCAGAAAAACATGCATGCAATTTATCCAAATGGAAACTTGGTTTAATATAGTGGGAATGTTCAATAAAATAATATCTCCAAAATTTGGGTGTGTTTATATGTGTTGCAAAGGTTAGAGGAAATTGAGTATTCACCTTCTTATAAAGTATAAGTTACTTCCTCTAGTCCTTTCTGTTAATCAGCTTTGAAAAATGTTATTTGTTCCATGACAAGAAGGTGGAATTGCTATTTGTTAAAGCACAACTACTGAGATATGATTACCTAGAAAATTCCAGTAGATGATTTCAAATATTACTACTCAGTTTAATTGTACTGATGTCATTTATGTGAAAAACTTTCTCCTAAAAACTAATACTTCGAAAGACTAAACAAAACCCCCACTAGTTTTCTAAGGATCTCGTAGGTGAACAGTGAGACTATCATAAATACAAGATCGGTCCAATAAAATATCCAGTCATGTAATATGAAAACTAAAGATATTTATTGAAGAAGATGCAAGATACAAGAAACAGTGTAAATAAGACAATGATGCTTCAGTCTCCTTTAAAGTAGACACCTCGGGACCTCACACAGTTCTTCTAGTTGCCATCTATTTTCCTGTACCCCATCATATTTTCCTGAATCTCATCAATGGTCTGAAATCTCTTCCCTTTCAAGGTGATTTTAGTTTTGAGAAAATCCAAACATCTCAGGGTGCTAAATCTGGGATGTAGGGTGGCTGAGTCACCTGAGTGATTTGGTATTTTGCCAAAAAACTGCCCAAGACATGATGCATGAGCAGGCGAGTTGTTGTGACGAAGCTGCCAATCATCAGTTGCCCATAGCTGTGGCCACTTTCATCAAATTGCATCTCTCAATCAATGAAGAACATTGAGGTAGCACCCCTTATTAATTGTCTGGCCTGGAGGTGCATACTCATGATGGGCAAAACCTTCGCAATCAAAAAGCACAGTTAACATGGTCTTGATCTTGTTGTGTCTTTTGTGCACCTTCTTCAGGCCTGGAGAACAAAGCAACTTCTTTTGGGATGATTGGGCATTCATTTCTAGATCATAGCTGTGGATCCATGATTCATCTCCAGTTATGGCATTGTTGAGGAAATCTGGCTCATTGTTAGTGGTTTTAATCAAGTCATTAGCAACTGCAGCTTGATGTTTCTTCTGCTCTGGTAGCAGAAACCACAGAATGAATTTTGCCACAATATGTTTCATGCCATGATCCTATGTCAAAATCTCAGACATGGTAGTTTTTGGAATCCCCAGATCAGCTTCCAGATCTTACACTGTCAGTTGCCAATCTTTGTTGATTGCAACCCATCACTTTCAACATTCTGAGATGTTCTACTTGTTGCATGCCTTCCAGAATATGGATCACTTTCAGCAGATACTTGACCATGTCCGAAGTGTTTGTTACACTTTTATTTGTGCTGCACTTATTGCATCATCCCTGCAAACCTTCTGAATGATGCAAATAATTTCTGTGGAGGAATGTTCAAACTTAATGCAAAATATGACACAGATTCATCACTCTACTCACTCTGTCATTTTGAATGCAACAGTCACTCAGTACACATGCTCACTGAATGGTATCTACTGCCCCCACTGACTAGTACAGTGAAGTCATCATTGCTTATGCATGTGCATTCCAGTCCACTCTCCTTGGCTTCCAGGTTACATTGATTTCACGAAAACTGTTATCATTATATTAACAATGATTGGACTTTTTCTGGACAGACTTCATATATCCCTGGTAATCACTTATAAAAATGTGTAGAAACTTTTAATCCAAATTTATATCTAAAGAAAAATGTCTTTGAAGGAAAGCAAAATGAAAAAAATTATGAGGTGAGACTGTTCTTAAAGACTGATTATCATACCTATAGATAATTTGAAGTCAATTTTTGGTATAAAGATAAGCATTTTGCTTTTTTATATAAAGAATAGATATAGAGGCTATACAGAAAGGATGTTTAATGTTATACAACTTTACATTAAAATAATAAAAATATTTATTATTTTTATTATGTAAACCATATAAAATAGACAGACTAAATCCTATCTGATGGATCATATGTAATAAGTGCTAGAGTAACAGTACTCAAGTTCAGGCTATAAAAATCCTAAATGAACATGGTTGGGTAAAAGAAGATTAATTAGGGTCAATTCAGCTAAGAAAATAAAATGGATAAAAAGAACAGTTCACATAATAAGATGTAGAAATATGTTCTCTAAGGAGAATCCCAGTAGATATATCTGCTTTTCCATGTAGTTGAACAGATCCCATTTGTTGATCTTAGTACATTAAACAAGAGTCTCTTCATTAGTAAACAAGATTAACTTTATTAGGGAGTGTAAGCTCTGGGTTTCATGTCGAGTATTGTGTTAACATCACATATTTCTCAATGTTTCCCAATTTTAAATTCAATTATTCATTTAAAACCATGTGTCATAAGTATAATAAATTAAGTTATTTAATAATGAACTACTTTTTAGTTGGATTTATATCACATAGTATACATAATTGTTTTAATTCATTACTAACAAAGGAATTATTTTCTATCTCATTTTGAAACTTAAAATTCTGATATCTGCATATCTGTTAACAGACAATGGATTGCAATGCCTTCAGTTAATGTAGATAAAGAAATAAGTTAAAATCAGAATGTGGTTCAGCTATACTGTAGGAGGGTAAAAAGCTTAAATGTGCTCCATCCAGTGTCAATTGCACATTTGTCTCAGAAACTAAGTGTTCTGCCAGGAGAGCTGGCATTCACATTCACAAAGGAGACACAATTTTTGCTTTGCTTCACCACATTTCCTTTGAAAATGTACACCAGAAAAGGTTCAGCAATTCCACTCTGTATGAGGCTGCATGTGCTTCAATAAATCAAATACTTGGTGGGAATCTTAGTTTGAATATGTTAACCTTGAGAAATAACAAGTCATGAAGGCCTTGAAAAAATGTCTAAAAATAAAAGATAAAAGGCAAATATAATTTTCTCTTTTATTTTAAGTTCTGAAGTTCATACCTATCAAATATTAAAACAGCATTACTTTAAAATGTTCAAATGGAAAAGGCAGACCCTATGCTCTTACTTAATTACCATTCTGTAACATAACACAGCCAAATGTTTACAGCATATCAAGTTCATCTTATTATTTAGTCTTAAATACTTTTTATCCTACTCAAACAAGATAAAAATAATCAAATAGCTTTCTATCTTCCATATTTTTTTCTGTAGTATGCAAAATTCATGAAGTAGTCACTATTTCACAATCTGTAAAAACTGAAATTGATACATATACAATTATATATAGTGATCCATTCTGGTCTAATGACAGGAGTTGGAGGGAGTTGGTTCAGGAAGTTTTCTGTGTTCTGAGTCTTACTGGCAAGGGTCATTTCGGAAAACAGAATGATGACATTTTTCTAGGCATTATTAGGTGGTGAGCATTCAATGATAAGTCAACATATGTTATCTGTGGTTTCAAGGTGAAGTTAGGTATTAACGTTGATAATGTTTCCAGGATGCTGAAATCATAACATAACTTTGGTCTGACTTTTCGGGTCTTTAGTGGTTGGAACTCTTGGAATAAAACTATCTCATGGTGAAAAAGTCTTCCTTATGAATGATGAACTCAGAACTCTTATGCTGATAGAGAAGCAGATGTGATTCCAAGTTGCTAAGAGTGAGAAAGTAGGCTTCCAGCAGTAAACCCCAAGGTATCCATTCCATCAGTAACTGAGCAGGGACTATTTTACAGAGGATCATCAGAACTTGGCACCCTGGAATTCTTTTGCCAAGGCCCATCACACCTGCAATTTCTTTCTTTCTTCTTTTTAAATCATCACCTGAAGATGTTTATTGATTGTAGAGATAGTGGAAGAGAGAGAGAGAGGGACAGACAGCAGAGAGAGAAACAGCGATATGAAAAAGAAACATCTATCAGTTGCCTCCCATACCTGCCTTGACCAAGGAATTGAACCTGGAACATTTTCGTGTATGGGACAATGTTCCAACCAACTGAGCAACCTGGCCAGGGCCACACCTGTAATTTCTTGATAATGAATGTCTTCATCAATAAATGGTTAAGTGAATGGAAATATTGAAGTCCATCCTGCTGTTTCAATGCCTTGAGTACTACTTGACATAAATTAGCCAAAAGGTTTCTTCCCAATAAATTTGGGGTTTAAGGATATTGGGTAGTGACTTAATTGCCAAGGACTGCCTTTTTTACCAGAGAGGACTGTGACAAAGGCATTTGAACTGAATATAAAAGTGGAGTTCTTAAACTCCAATTATTCTTTTTCTCATCATTGCCTTTATTATGTAACATATTTCTAGTTTTGTTAGGCCCATAAACAGTCAGCAATTTTGAGACCCTTAAGATTATCTCTAAGCAGATATTTCTAGGGTTGCCATGGTGGCAGCACAGCACACTGATTGATTGAGATTATATTCCATACATACCCATAAAACAAAACCTCAAATGGAAAAGAATAAACTTTTCTCTGTATCATAAAGAATGCCATTGAATCACATTTTTAACTCTGCATCCTCATTTTAGTTTTAATTAAAACTGTAGAGAGACAAAATCCAAAATTATTTCAATTCAATTTCTTTTTTTCACAGATTCTAGTCACTGATTCAACAGTTATTTATTGGGTATCCAAAACATCCCAGGCACTGTTGGAGGATAAAGGAGTCATAGCTTTGAATATGACTAATCCTCTTTATGAATCTTGCATTCTGTTGGGAGAAACCAGTAAGTGAGTATGAATAGTGCGTGCATGTGTGCGGGGGGTGTGTCGTATGACAATGGTGACTAGTGTAGAAAATAAAGCAGACAGGAAGGGATCATTCATGATTGTGGATGGAGGGGGTACTCTACACAAAGCAGTCAAAATGTTCCTCTCTAAGGAGATGAGATTTTAACAGTGACTTGGATGATAGACAGTAAAGAGAAAATTATGTGAGGATCTAGAAAGAGCATTTCATGCGGATCAGTTTAAAGGCCCTAAGATGGAGATGAGTTGGGCTCATTTAAGAAGCATTATCAATATCCATGTTGTTGGAGTGGGTGACTGAGTGAAAAAAATAGGAATCAGTCATTTTAGAGTGTGTACACTCAATGCAGAAGACTTCCTATGTTATCTATCATATGATGGGAAGCCTTTGAGGTATTTGGTTTGATGTTGAGTGACAGATGTAGATTATGGAAGGATTTCATCATATTTCCTTTTAAACATTTCTTTTGCTGTTTTGTGGAAAATATACTATGGAGTTATAAATTAAATAGGATGATCAATTAGAAGAAGACTAATCTGTTAGCTGAAACAAGAGATAATAATTGCTTGGGATAGGATTTTAATTGTATAGATGGTAAAAATAAGATGGAATTTTGATGTATTTAGATAATAGAGCCTACAAAACTTGCTGATTGTCTGGCCAATGGGAATTGAGGAATAAAACAATGCTTAAGGTTATTGCCTGAACAACTGAATGTGTGGTGTGCCATTACTAAGATGGAAGCAGCTAGATGGATCAGATTTGGACACCAAAATTGGTAGTAATCAAAATTATGTGTGTGTGCATGTATGTGTATATGTATCTATGAATGTGTGTGTGTATATATATATGTATGTGTATATATATATATAAAGATTTTTAGATATATAGTCTAGAGGTGATGATAAATAATTGAGAGTTAGCATAAAATAAAATGTATTCAGTGTCATAGAAGTGGATGGTATTGTTTTGATATGTGGAGAAGAAGGAGCATATTTAGGAAAGAAAACTTTGGAATAGTTATTCAAGTACAAAAAAAAAGACAAAAGGATTTGGTGGCTTAGAATTCAAGTAAATGGGGACTGACTGCTCAAAAACAAAAGGGTCAATAATAGTGTCAGCTGCTGCTGAGTGTTTGAAGATGATGAGGAAATAAAAGTGATTATGTTTTACACAGCATGGATCTGCTGATGACCTTATTGAAAGCAGCTTCAATAATATGGTGGTGACAAAATTCTAATGATAATACATTAATAATGGAATTAAGAAGCAAACAAGTGATCAGTGAACATAAACCAATTGCTGAAAGAACTTTGTTTCAAAGGGTTACTAAAAAATGTGATGGCAACTAGAGGTACAGGAACTTTTAATGATAAGGTTATTCAGGTTTATTTCCTTTGAGATATGATCCGACAGAGAAGAAAAACATTGATGGCAAAGGAGAGAAAATAAATAATTTCATGGGCAGAGTCTCTGAGTAAGAGAAAAGGGACTGGAGCCCAGGTTGAGCTGTTATATCTCCATGGGAGCAAGAATGATTTATACTGTGGCAAGAAAATTAATGTAAATAATAAGGTTACAGGTGGGTGACAAGTAGTGTTAGAAATGTGAGGTTATTTTTTCTCACTGTTTTATTGCTAAAAAATATTTTTAAATTATTTTGACCACTAAAATGAGTGAGGAGTGGAAAAGGGTTTTAGAGTTAGGAAAATACCTTCAGTGAGACATTATAGTAATTTTAATGATGAGTTGTTATGAGATCTAAGCTAATAAGTCAAAGAGGTAAATGTGTGGAAAAAGACAATAGACAATGAGTAAGTGGTGGGTATAATACTGAAACTCCTGTGTAGCTGAAAAACTATTAGAGTATAGGTCATAGAGAAAATGAGTTCAGAAAATATGGGAGATAGCAGTGAGAATGTAGGATACTTGAATCTGGGCACTTAGAAGGGAGTCATTTTTGGCAATAGCAAATTCTAATGTATGACCATAGGATTGAATATCTGCAGTTAGCAGAGAGGAAAAGATGATTGGTGATATGGTCAAAGAACTGAAACCAGCATTAGAAGAATCAACTGTGATTTTTGAAACTGCCAAGAATGATGTTGGGAGTCTTCTGTAGAGGAAGACAATGATCCAGTTGCCAAACAAAAAGTGTAATGAATGGGGGGGATAACGTTGAGGTAGTTAATGACTGCATGAGAAAATATTGTGTGTGGTATAGTGTGATGGCTTGTAATTCTTTGGCACTGTGTTGATTTACATGTAGCGATAAAATCTAGTGAGAACTGAAAAGTAAAAAGG
Source organism: Tonatia bakeri (assembly GCA_004024845.1). Taxonomy (NCBI): domain Eukaryota; kingdom Metazoa; phylum Chordata; class Mammalia; order Chiroptera; family Phyllostomidae; genus Tonatia; species Tonatia bakeri. Next base: position 40,631 of record PVIA01003581.1, on the reverse strand, counting down.
GTACTTGCAGACTTTATGACACATGGAGTGTCAGAACGGAGGTGCCTCCACTGGAGAGCAAGGGAAGCTATAGTCTTCAGACATAGCCAAGTTTCAATAACAGATGGAAGATGAAGGGACCCTTCAAATACGATATTGAGCTATGCAAACTTTGTTGTTCATAGAAAACGAGCTCTAGAGGGCATAGTGGGCAATTTATTCTTGTAGAGTTGGGATATTCAAATAATAAGGGAAAGTACAATTGTTATTATGATAGTGCTAGCTACTACTATGTACTGGGTGCTTATATATACTAGACACCATGTTATTTTGCATGTACTACCTAAATTTATCTTTGCAACACTGTCAGTTGGTTCTATTATTTATGTTTTATGACTGTAAAATGTTAAGTAACCTGCCTAAAATAACTTAGCCAGGATTTGAATTCATATCTATGAAACAAGTATTTAGATTTCTAAAAACGGCTTTGTATTTATTACAGCAATCGTTCTTGAGACATGCATCTCTTTCATCATGTTAATGTGAGGACCAGTCTGTAGAATGCTCTTGCATTTAACTATAAATGTAAGAGTTAGAAGGGTTTTATTAAAATATAAGTTAGTATTAGTATCAAAAAATCTGAGTATTTTGATCAGTTACAAACACAAGTTTATAAAGTGACCTTAGTAATAACTGTATCTATTCATTGGTGAATTCAAAGGAAGATTTCCCAACATTCCCTTCCCTTTTTCCTTTTATATTTTCCTCCTTTTTCAGATCCAAAAGCTATGGCCATTTGGACTATGGGTTTTTTCCAGTTTAAATTCACTATTTATTATTTTTTCATAGAATAAATACTCATTAAATCCTCCTATTTTAGAAACTGTGCCAAGCACAGTGGAGAGTAAGACTGATATAACTCCTTATATCTTAGAATGCAGCGCCCAGTGGAAAAATGCATTACATGGATAATTGCACAGGTTTTGAAATTAAAATACAATTGTGGACAGTGCTTTGGGTAAAAAGTACAGGTTCCAACATGAATATATAGCAGGGAGATGCCAAGCTATCCTAAGTAACTTACTCAATAGAGTTGCATGTCCCATGCAGCTGCTCTTAATGCCATATTTGCTGAAAGGAAGATGGAAGTGATTCCCAATCTCATTTATCTCTGGTGAGGTCAGATATATGCAGAACCAAAGCAAAGCAAAGTCTGAGTGATTATATAACTGATCCAGGTTTTAAAACTCCCAACCGATCCTGCAGGCTAAGACCCCAAACCTTTCGGCTTTTGTGGCAAGTCAGACAATACAGGAAATAAGACACAGGCCTTCTGGCTCATAATCCAGTTTGTATCTCCTAGACCACAGATCATTTCAAGATTAATTTTATGATCCAACAATTTGGAATAAATCCTTGCATTATGCTCATTGTTCTGTTTTCTCTATTGGAGGGGAAAAATCAGTCTTCCATTTACCTTGAACAACAAAACATTATCATAAAACACCCATGTCCTCTCCTCCCAGCCTAATCTATCAGAAAGATCAAGAAATATTACAATATAAGTAGTGAAAGCTTACAAACAACATGCAGATATTCTGGCTTGAGAATAGTTTTATCCTGACAACTATATTGACTTATCTTTTGAAATAAAGTGTATAAGTTAAAATGCCTTTAATAAGTTATCACCTGTTCAAATTCCCTGCTGAAACTCAAAGTGATAATTGCAAAATTGTATAGAAACCAGGTATCTTTATGTAGTACCAGACTTCTCAGCTTGTTCCCTGGACTCAGCTAGCCCATCAATTTTAGGAGCTATGGAGACCAGCAAAACTAAAGCCATCCTCTTGCCTTTTAGTCTCAGCCCTTTGGCAAAAGCATGAAAAGGAGGCCAACCTTAAGAGTTAGAGCTTCTAATGTCTTAGCTGCCCCTTAATAAGTATGTATTCAGAGCACATCGACAATAGTGTGACTGGCATTGTTACTAATATAGAACTAGTCAAAATACAAAGAATTTTAAATGGTTCACATCCTTTAAAAATGATTTTGGAACTGTTTCTTCTTCTAAACCAGAGTCTCCTGCTGCTTCTGTTGGTAGTGAGATCTCTCAAGTGCCAGACAATGGTGACTGTGATGAATGGTCTTCATAGTCAAAGGTGCCCTGAGTGAAAAGCAAAAGAATGAAAGGCTGGTCTCACTGGTGTGGTGCCAGTCTTGGAGACAATGCATGTCTGTGCATGCACTTTGAAAGCCAGATCTTTTAAGTTGATTGTTAAGCAGTTAACTGTTAATACTTTGAAATGTTCCATTCTTTGTTGGTGGTGAGTTTACGTCAAAAACTTTCTAGGCAACTGTAAAGCTGCCTCCAATGGAGCTTAAATAATTTAATTATTGTTTTTTTTTTTACATGGAAGAATTTAAACTTTACAAAGTCTAAAGAAAATACATATTCCCAATAATTAGTGTAAGGATTATTCACTATAATTTATAGCAATGTGTACTTTACATACTAAAATGTTCCTATTCTTTACCAAGTCTCAATAAGTAAAATTAAGAAAAGAATTATGTTATAAGACCAAAATAAAAGTACCATTTTTTCTTTGGCTATTACTTTGGAGTTTTTATAATTTGCTTTGAATGACTAGCTAGGGTTTCTTTAAGGCAAGTTTAAACAGTACAAAGACTAGTCAGCAAAAAGTTCAAAAAGGTTATTTTATAGGTGGCCTAAATATGTTGTTCAATTAAGTACCAAAGGAATCAAATCTACTTTAAGTTGTACATTAAAAAATAAAAATAAAAAAGAAATTGTTAAGCTGGTAACTTTCAGCTCAAATCCCACTATAGTATAAAATTGCATCAAAAGTATTATGATATTACACCACAACCTACATCAATAAAATGCCAGTTTGACATATTATAAAGAAAAATGTTACACTTCAATAATTCCAACTCTCTAGAAAGAAAGGGAAGTGAGAGTTATATAATATGCCTCATCCACAACAAGTCATCAGAGACCTCAGAGCCATCTAATTCTGCTTTGGCATAGCAGTCTGCATTTCAAACGGAGAGGTTTCCAGCAAAAGGAATCTTGCTTCCATAGATGCTACATTTCAATAGTGTGCCAAGACAGGCAGGTAACTCTGAAGAACAAATAGTGAAATTAGAATGGAATTGTGGTCTCTCATACCATTTTATCCCCCTATTCCAATTTGTGCACACCTGTATTTAGCATCTAACTTGCATTTTAGTATCCACAGTAAGCTTTTCATTTGGATAATGAAAACAGCCTGCTTTAAGAAGACCACATGACTGAGAACATTTGGTCATTAAAAACTAAAATGTGGGATCTTTCTGTCTTGATTTATAGCATTTGAAGTGCAAACATAGTTGCCAACTGCAAATTTACTGTTCACTGAAGCCCTGGAAGAATGAAGAGGTATAAATAATCAGACAACTCTAGCTAGACGATAAATCTGCTTTTAGCTTTGTTTCTACTAAAGTTTCACAAGGGAATCCAGGATTTTGGGGGAGCATGTTCCTGACCTTGGAAGTTGACCTGAAGAAGATAGCCATTTACTTCTAGAAAAATCTGAGAAGAATAGTAGAATGCATGGGCTATTTCTCTGATCCAAGAGAAAATTTCTAGGTTATTTTTTTGTCTGTTTGATTTTGGGGTTTGGGATCTACACTTCTCCTGAATAGATAATACCATCCTCCTGACATAACATTTGATCCTTTCTAGTTGCAGATACCTTGACCAGACATCTTGTATTCTGCAGCACTGTAGCTTTTCCATAACCTTCATTACTATCTTTGAGGATTAAAACAATTTTGGCTTCACCACTGATCTTATCATACCTTCCTTCACCTTTATTTATATCAGGGTTCAGAAAACAAATGTCATCTTTGGGGAGATAAAAATGACTTCGTGGAAAAGTTAACTTTTTTGATGGACTTGGAAAAATGGCTAGCATTGCCTTGATGAAGTTGTGAAGGGTGTTCTAGGTAAAGGAAAGTATATAAACACTGGTATTTTAAGCAACTTCGTTAAGTTGAACATTGGAGAGTTGTGAGATAACAAGTTGAAAAGTGAGCTTGGAGGGACTTGAAAAAGAGGAGGCATTTATTTGTAATTCAACATGCGTAGTTTTAAAGGTGTTGAGGTATTGAGCAAGAACAATGCAATCTAAACTTTATGGTACAAAGATTAATCTAACTGTAGTGCAAAGGAAAACTAAAAAGGGGAGAGGGCAAGGGAAGCTATTACAAAAGTTACAGAAGGGTGATTACAGTTTGGGCATAATAGATGGAACCATTCTTACACTCTCCTTCATTTCTTTGCACAAGTTGCTCTCTCTGTCTTCACTGATCATTTTCTATCTTCCAAATTTAGCTAATGAAGAATAATTTTATACTTAAACACAACTCAAATCTAGTTTCTTACAAAGAATATCTAAGATCTTTATGGGAACTTTCTAAGGCCTTAATATTTTGTAACTAAAGCTACATGGCTCATGGTAGGTAGCTAAACCACATGTGTCAAGGGACTGAATACAACTACACAAACAGATTTATATGCTGTTAAAGTTATTTTTGTATAGATTTATCTTACACAATCAGGATAACAGGGTCATCTTTAAATCTTGTAAATAGATTTGTACATAGTAGGTAGTGAAACTGTTAAGCTGAATTCTCAAATTTTCTGAAGATGTATTAATCTAATAAATCCACATGTGAGCATGCATAGCATAAAATAGTTGGGTTCATTGTTAGGTATTGTCATATAGAGTGGATTTCAGACAATATGATATAGAATAAATAATATTAAGTAAGCCATTTTTTAGATGTAGGTTAAATAAAATAAAGACTGATTTTGATCAGGGATCTCAAAAGTCATCAAGGTAATTGAAACCATGTTAACAAGGAAAGCTAAAACTACAACTCTAATTGTGAGTGTATGCTAGGTATCAATTTATTGCTTCTGAACTTCAAATGTACTATTCTTTCCATGGTTTATGATGCTGAAACTAGACCCTCTTCATCTATCTCCTTCACTAGCAGCACAGTGATAGTAAAGGATGCTGCAGGGACACCCGTGCAGCTTCCTGACTCTGCTACCCCTGTATTCTTCAGGGTGTTCTAACCCCTTTCAGTAGTTGATCCCTTTTTCCAAGTTAATACTTCCTAATATTAAATTTTTCCTGTCCAAATTGTAGGTATGTTTTTTTATCTGCTAAATGGAGTTTGACTTGAACAGTCTGTAAGGGGATTTTCCAGAAGCAGGCAACCATTACAAGAAGAACAAGATGCTTTTAGTTCACTATCGGCTAGGTCACACAAGGGAACATTCTGTTTCAAACGGAAGACTCAGAATCCTTGCTATACTATAGTATTTCCAAGGAATTTCTCATAAATAGATCCTCCTCATCCTGAACACAAATGAATGAGTGACTTTTGTGAGATCAACAATCTTATAGGCATTCACTGTCTTTGAGACTTGGCATTATTTGCTTTTCCCATAACAGATGCTCTAAGTTGACAGTGACCAAATCGATCAATCAATCAATTGCTCTCTGACTGAATAATGAGTCATAGTTAATAGGTAGAACTTAAAATAGAACCCATTAAGCAGGAACCATGAGATAGTAGAAAGCACAAATAAGTAGAAAAAGCAAGGTAAAAAGTTGCTCTCATAGAAAACCATATTTTTATAACATACCTTTCTTTAAAAAAAAGTTAACATTGATTTATAATATTACATTTGTTTCAGATGTGCAACATTATAATTCAACATCTGTGTATACTATATCATACTCACCACCAAGAGTATAGTTTCTATTTGTCACCATACAGTAGACACCCTCTATCCAGTTCATGCTCCCTCTACTCTTCTGGCAATCATCAATCTATTGTTTGCCTTTTTCATAGCATTATCATAGGTGTGGAATTACATTTAGATATGTTTCTTCCCCACTGGGCCTAATCTTCACAACAGTAGAGATTGTGTCTGTCTTGCTTTCACAAATCCCCTTATCTAGAATGAGTACTCAAACATTCGGTGAATGATTTAATGATTCATTGTTAATAGAATGCAGTTGCATCAAGAATCATAGAAAAGTATGCTTGAAACACATAATATAGTTTACAGAATAACAGCTGAGAGTAGCAGGATAGTTACCATGAGGGTAACTTAGTTGAGTCTTGCACAGTAACCCAAATTCTTGCTCTAGTCCTAAAAGTATATTTAAGTCACTATGAAATTTAGCTGATCTTCTGTGAAACATAGTAGTGTGGTTGACTCATGATAATGTCATTTCCCAAGTGTTCTTGCAACTTATTGGAGAAGAATTTAGCCTTTGGCCTTCATTCCTTGTAACCAAGAAGAGATTGTCAAATGTTCCACTTTGTATTTTGATTTTAAGTATCTCAATTGCTAGTCATGAGGATATTGCTGGACTTACACAATTACCCAATTGTCCTCAATGTGTATGTATTTTATAAAAATAGTAATTCAGAAATCACATACATGATAACAGGAAAATGATGCACATTCTTGGATTTTGATTCTCACTTAGCTCTGTCATATGTATATGACAGTTTCTTGTTTGCATAAAGAAACTATCACTAATTAAAGAACACCTACTTGGGGCACTATTAACTATTTGTAAGCATATGTATCAATAGATTTTACATCTGTTGCTTATGAATTTCTTCCACTAAAACTTTAACAATTCTACTTGTTTCAAGCCTAAATTGTAACACCAGAGATGTAGATATTTAATATTTGAGAACCCTGGGAAATAACAAAATATACTCCCTTGTGCTTGGAGAAATTCCATTATTACTATGGAATGACCAGAATAGACAGAGATCCTTTTATCATATACTTTCCTTTATTATCATTTTGCTTAATGGCTAAATGTTGACCAATTACAAGGGCTTGATTACTTACAGCTATTGTAATAAATAATAACTCATGTTTATATTCTGGTTTTGGAAACTGATGAAATGATTTAGAAGATCATACATTTGTATCTAGTATAATATCTGATAGATTAAAGCAATCCCAAGCTATTATTCTGTCCTGGTGATTGAGGAAAATGATGAGTATAAATATTGTTAATGATATTTATTATCCCATGTGAGACACAAGTTTAGTGAAATTTTAATACATGCCTTTATGTAGTATAAGGGAATGAAAGCAATTTGTAAATCCATATAAATAACACATTGGAAATTCCACTCAATTGTAATATGCCCTAAGTCAGCCATGATTGAAATTACATTTGACAAGGAGAAAAACAGTATTTCTCTTTCCAACAACTCCCTGCATTATCATCATGGCATGGTTGGGTAGTAGTGAGTGCCTGCTGAGGACCCTTCCCTCCTCTGTGTCACCATCTGGCTTCAGTTCCACTTCAATCAGTTTCTATTGGCTTTTTGATTTATGCTGGAATTCAGAAGCAGAAATGAAGGAAGTTTGCCCATACATTTGAGATAACCCTCTATCTCCTCATTTTTGTCTCTTTGAAACTTACAAAGAAACATTTTGTTCTCAGAAGTATTGACCCTTTTAAATTAAGCTTTACCAGCATCAAACATACGTCACCATTCCTGCAAAATTGCACATGCTCTTTTGCCAAACTATGATGACAATATTTTCTCCCTTGTGGTTCTACAGTGTGATCAGGATATTTTTTTTTTTACACTATCTCAAATGTTAACTGTCCTCTGAAGGGAGATGATATTGTTTGCCTTGCTTAATTTTAGTTAGGTATGAAGACCTTTCTATTCAACCTTGAGTTTATGCTATTTTGCTTTAAAAATTTGATATTCTATATTTACTTTTGGGATCTCAACAGTAAAACACTGTCTGTTGACATTGTTATGAAAGATGAGCTGAGTAAATTTCTATGAAAACCATATTATTTCAGGTTTCTACTAACTCAGCAAAATCAGAAATAATATAAAACTGGGCTCCAAAATAATTTAGCATGGAGAGCAAGTCTTCAGAAAGGGCTGAAATAGAATGTTATTCACCTCTCTTTAATCACAACATGGTGCTAATCAGCTATTCATTATAAAGGTAACCTTAGAGGGGATATAGCTAACACCACTCTACTTAATGGTCAATTGGTTTTTCTATTAGAAACCTATTTTTAGAGTTTAATATATCAACATTCCATCTTGTAGCAGATCTGAAATTGTGCACACAGCATTGAAGCCTATAAATAAGGCTTGAAGAAAATGAGTTAATTTTGAGAATCTTAGTAAGCTCTTCTACTTAACAAAATACACATGTGCAGATCCTTTTCAATTATTCAACAAACATTTATTGATCATCTTTTGTGTGCCAGGAACATACAAACTATACCCTGAAGAAGCTACTATCTGATAGCTTGTGAGTATTTGTGTGTAACACAGAATTTTAGAGTTTGTCTGGACCATAATTGTTTTCTAAACTAGGCTCTCTGATATTTTAAATTAAAATGTTAAGGTCCAAAAAGGATAAATGACCTTTTTGGGGGATAGGGACAAGTTGGATATGACTTCTGGTCTATCCTTCTTTCTACTACACCATGCAGTCTTTACTGAACGACTATCAGGGGCTCACATACTGACCATGGAAGAATTTCAGAAAATGTAGGCTGATCATCTGTGGAAATCAACAGGATAGCCTGTTAATTATTTTTCTGGAATTGTTTTATGTAATGACTACAGGGCAATTAGGAGAGAGATGATTGAGAAAAGAAACTGCGTAGAGCACATCCAGTCACTAATCAGCGGGCAACCCAATGAAGAATAAGTGGTAATAGAGAACAGAACCATATATCTGCTACAATTTTTCTAAACGTCCTTAGCCTTGCCTCTGAACAAGAAGTTCATTGATAGACTTTATAAATTTGTGATTGCAAGTGCAAGTATATTCTCAGTGGAATCTATATTTCTTAGAGTACATGGTCATTTTCAGGTGTTCTGTTTTCAAAACCCCATTAACATGAATTTTATGAAACTTATGACTTGTTTATACTGAATCATACCTGGGGGTAAATGTGCTTTGTAGATATTAAATTATATCTAATGTTTAAAACATTATTCACTTAATTATTCACTAAAAAACACCCTCTAACTTCCCCATTGCAAAGCTTTGAAAAAGGAGTAAGACAATCCATCTATTTTCACCTTAATTCAATGAGGTATATGATTTTCAACTACTGTCTCAGCACTGTATTAAACCCTGTTACTAGGGAATAAAAGGAAATTACCTGTAAACCCCTTTCCTCAGAAAGCATGTTATTATAATGGATTTTCTCACTGTAGCCTGCCTTAGTTGCTGTCTGGAGAGAACTTTGTAATGTAGGAGCCCGGGAGGTGCTAAACCGCCTCACCATCAGGCAATGCTCACCTTCTCTCACAACTGTAAGAACAGTATGCCCCTCCCACTTGGTTCAAAGTAAAGAGATAAAGCTTGTGGATTAAGGCAGTCTGTCTTGGACTTCATGATTGGGGACAGGTGAAGAAGAAGGTAGTACTGAGACAGAACTTGGGATGATTATCTGAAATGGGAGAGCTCTCTTCAAAAGATGCTCTGATGCTTGAAACTATTATTCTGTGGAAAACATCAGACGGACATAGAAAATATGGTTTTTCAAATAGTGAAAAATGCCACATCACACTTAAAATAACTTCTTGTTCTTATCATTTACTCTTTCTTAGTTAACAAAATGGGACCATGTTGTCGCAGCTCCTTCCTTTCGGTCCCTCCATTCGTATCTAGCTCCTCTTTGCCCACTGTCTATGCTCTTCCAGATGCTAATTGGGCCTTAGAAAATAAGTCATCACCGCCATCAGCAATTATTTAATGAATGTAATATAAATGAAATGTGAACAGACACATGTAATATTTAATATGTTCCTGATAGTATACAAGACAATTTAAATTATTTTACATAAAGCCTAAAAGATAGATATTACTAAGTGGGGGACAATGAGGATTTAGGAGATAATTTTCCTAAGTTTTCCCCAGGGGTAATGAAAGATGGCAATTAATGAAAGCCAATTGAAAGCATTGGTATGATTAGGTAATAAATGGCATAAAGAAGTAAAGTCTTTCTCTATTAAGAACTTACAATATATTGAGAGAAATATGATATAAGCAAATGTCGCAATGCAAAAATGTATGAAATACATAATTAACACTGGGGAAATTGAGAAGATGAGATCATGTCTGAATGACAGTTAAGTTCTGAGAACTATTCACATACTAAAGAAAACAGTTAAAATTTATTGAGAGCCCATCACTCTGTTATTTCCAAAGCTGCCCTTAGCACTTTATATATATAGAAAGCAAAAAAGAAGAAGAAGAAGAAGAAGAAGAAGAAGAAGAAGAAGAAGAAGAAGAAGAAGAAGAAGAAGAAGAAACAAAGAGAAAGAAAGAAAGAAAGAAACAAAGAAAGAAAGAAAGAAAGAAAGAAAGAAAGAAAGAAAGAAAGAAAGAAAGAAAGAAAGAGAGGAGGGAAGAACTTGTGAGGCATCTCTCTCTTTATATCAGTTTTATAATGAGAATTTTGAGGCACAAGTAGGTTAAGCACATTGCCCAAGAACATAGCTAATGTATGGTCCTTGTTAAGTGTACCCACATACTTCATTGAGTACATATAATAATCTGAACCCACTCTTCCACTGTCTATAAGTTAAGGATTGTAATCATTAAACTCTAATATATTGTTAAATTCTGAGCTTATTTTTTAAGTTAATACTGGCTGTTCCTGGAAGACATTGCTTTCCATGAAAGCCACTTGGGAGGATTTTTGTAATTGTTGTTTTTGTCTGTTTTAAGCCCCACAACAAGCTAATTCTGGCCGCGTGAGGTAAGTGTTCTTTCTCCCAATGGCTCTCCCACTCTTGTTTGATCTGTGCGATTGAAAAGAGAGTTTCAATGAACAAAGATAGGAAATATTTTCAGTGAAACCCTTGACATGAAAAAATTAATAATTTAATTTAGGATATGTTTCCTTTGAGTTGTTAATGAGATATCCAGCCTCAGTAGAAAGTCAATATATAGATGCAAATGTCAGTGTGAGTGAGAGACTGTGTGTATTCAGGTATATTTGAAGTTGTTTATCTGCACTCACTCTTTCTTGTTACCTCCTTTGGTATTCACTCTTTATCTTTCCAAAATCTGACTCCTTCCCTCAGTTAAGTCCAGAAACTTCTCTCAAATTTTAACAATATCTTCCTAACAACCTTCTCTACACTGAGTCTTCACTTTATTCACTTTTCTGCTGAATTAAATGTTCTTTCTTCATCTCCCTCTGTTCCTTTGCATCTGATAGAAAATATCCATCTGGTATTCCTCTTAGAATTCACAATCACTTTCTGAAGATTCTGTTTTTCTGCTAAAATGTTAACCATTGTTCAAGGAATTGTGTTTTCCTGTCTTCTTGTTCCCATGATCATAATATTTAATAACTTCAGGAGCCAGGCAACAAACAAAAGTGAATAAAATAAACCTTGTATGAAAAAGCATAAATAGGAGGGACTATTGCAACCTGAAAGATATATACCTAATCTAAAATAAACCAAATACGAAGCTTTTAAACACTATGTTAATAAAACAAAATCTATGCATGGATCACCAAGCCTTGAGCTGTGTCACTGTGAGTTAACATTCTTCCCCAGCTCTCTCTTCCTTAACCTTAATGAAGCAATCACCTTTGTGCAGATAATTTGAAAATGAATATCTCTAGCTCAAATCTTTCTGAGCCATGTAGGAGCCAATCAGCTACAAATGTGGAGAAAATACGAACAATGTATGATTTTATTCTAGACACTGTACTTTCAGAGTCATTTTCAGCTATCAGAATAAATCCATACCATTGATATCCTAGAAGCACTAAAATTCAAATGTTAAAGTTTGGAATACATTAGCTTTCTTGGATAATTTTTTTCTAAAATCTCTGCCTCATTGGTAATTTCCCCAGAATAAAAGCTCTGTAGTCAACTTGAAAACTTGCTGGGGTTTTTTTATTGTTCATTTGCTGTCATCATCTGTCCTTTGAACTGAGCACATGACTATTCCAGAGAAGCCTTCCTCAGGAACTTAAAAATTAGGTAAATAACATTGGTCTCTGAGACACATGCTGGATCAGATTAGAGATAGGAAGAGTCATTTTAAAAAGAACAGCCTCCAGATCTGGAAGCCTTCCTAGTCACCTACAATAATCTTTTGCCTAGAAAAAAATGAATAACTAAGACGAATATTGACAGTGCCCATCTGAGGGCTGCCCAGAAGATATTTAGTCATCTAGTTCCTTTGGCAATATTATCTTACTGTGAGATTAATATATTAATCAAGTCAATGGATAATGTCAATAAATATTTGATATAATTCTCTTTGGTTTGAGTCCATATTTTTGAGGTAATAATCTGATTGTTACTTAGTTCATGTATAGAACAAGAGCAGAGTGGACTTTTTGGATACCTTTGATAATCCAATATGTCAGCCATGACAGTTATGTCAAGTGGCATGAAGCCCAAAAATGAGATAATAGAGTGTAACAGGAATGCCTTTGGGAGGAACCCAAAATGTCTAAAACCACAAGTCTTGGCACTCAAATAAGGACACCATTTGGACAGTGGTATGAGTGGGATCACATCCATTGTGGGCTATAAGAACTCAGAGGTCCCATCATTCAATGTTGGTTGCACTGTGGTCATTCATGGAGCCCTGCTAGACTTCTACTCCACCAGATGCATGTCATCACTACAGCTGCCTGGCTTGAGACCTTTGCCTACCTCTCCATCTGCAGGTGCCACCAGCGATCAGGGATTCATGCAGGATGCTTGCTCCACTCATGTGGCAGTAAGTTCCCCCTCTCTGTGTATAAGTAGCATGTGACTCTACTGGCATACTGGAGAGGTCCCCCCTAATAAGCCTGGTATTGTGGAAAGACACAAGTATATGTGAGTGACTCCTTTCAGGAATGTTTCCTTGCTCATGACAATTTGATTTTCCTACTGGGAAAAAAATTCATGCAGAAATACATTTCCAATTTAATTCTGATAATGATTTTCTCCTCAAGACAATGGGAGAGAGAGAGAGAGAGAGAGAGAGAGAGGGAGAGAGAGAGAGGAAAGGAGGAAGATAATAAGAAGGGGAGGGAGAAGAAGAAAGTGAAGAGGTCTTAACATGATTTGTCTTTGTATTTTGCTTGGAGTCCCATGAAGAAAATATCATATCATATGGCTGAGTAATCTGCTATCTGTGATAGAGTTTTCAAGGACAATTAAGTCATCCCCTATATTAATGTAGTGGTCTTGTAAACTTGATAATATAAGGTTCCCAAACCTTTAGGTTGTAATACTAGATCAAATGGTACCCCAAGGGACCTCCTCAGAGACTGACAAAACCACACCCCTTCGATTGCTATAATTTTTAAACATTTTTTTATTGTTGTTCAAATACAGTTGTCTCCATTTTCTCCCCACCAGCACCCCTCACCCCAGCCATCCCCACATCCCTCCCCTGATCCCACACTCCCTTGGTTTTGTCCATGTGTCCTTTATAGTTGTTCCTGAAAACCCTTCTCCACTTTCCCCCCATTATCCCCTCCCACCTTCCCTCTGGTTATTGTCAGTTTGTTCTTAATTTTGATGTCTCTGGTTATATTTTGCTTGTTTGTTTTGTTGATTAGGTTCCAGTTATAGGTGAGATCATATGGTATTTGTCTTTCACCACCTGGCTTATTTCACTTACCATAATGCTCTCCAGTTCCATCCTGAAACACCAATCAAAAAGAACCTATTCACCCCAATGTTTATAGCAGCACAATTTACAATAGCCAAGTGCTGGAAGCAACCTAAGTGCCCATCAGTAAATGAAAGAATGGACTGCTAAGATTTTTAAGCTTGTCTACTTTGTCAGTTTCTACAGGTACTATTTCTCTTCTCACATTCTTACACCCCTTTTCATTTCCAGCCCCACTGCCACACTTCCAACCCTGATGACTATTACCCTAGACAAGTAATCTTTCTCTGTTTCACTATCTTTAATTTTTCTTCTTCTGCCACACAGTTTTAAAAACATAAAGTGATTACTTATATTTTTACAGATTAAAAGCTTTCAAAGAACCCTTAATCCAAGGCAGAAGAGGAGAATCATCATTCAATAGCAGTGGTTTATATAGGAAACAAGACCACCATGACCTCCTAGAGGACCTCAGATCGTACTCACTGCCCAAGCAGGTTTCCCTACTTCCTGAGGTAGGGAACCATTGTTTGAGTACAGTCTCAATTTAGAAATAAGTAAGTGTTTTCTAATTTTTTCATTCAAACCATAAAAACATGGAGCTCAGGTTGAGATGAACTTGAAATATTTAGTCTTCAATGATGTTCATTTTCTTAAAAAAAGCTTTCAATCATATTAATTTCAAGTAGCTCTAACTTGATCACGTTTTTAACATTAAAGGCATATTTTTGTTCCATATGGTGAAGTAGAGATTATGCATCTTAAATTCTAATAATTATGTAAAGGTACATATTTAATCAGATATAAACTAGCAAATGAGTTTATGACATATTCTGCAAAATAAATTTCTCTTTACAGCTTTATGCATAGAAAGATGAGCATTTTACAATGCAGTGAACTGTGGCAATGCATGTAATATTACCATGAAAAGGAACAGCAAAAGAATACAAGGTGTTGCATTTTACTAAGGCTAGATTTGCAAACTTTGACACACTGAGATTTTTTAACAACTGAGATGAAAACTAAGTTTACAAGTGCTCAGTTTGAATCAAAAATCATATTATTATTAATAGAAGTGCAAAATCTGACCTCAACTAAATTTATTATGCACTGTACAAAATTTGCCTTGTAAAATATGTCATTTTATTCAATGTGGTTTACTCTTTCCTATGTTCATACACAAAAAGCAAAATTGAATGATGATTATATTCTCTGCTGTCAGAGCATGCAAAGTAAACAAGAATACAGTTATTATAGAAGCTAAGCCAGGAGCATGTGTGGGGGTACAGCTATAGATTAAGTAAACAGATACCATTGATCATTTTATTTCCCTAGTGATTGGAACAGAATCATGCAAATTAAACTCTGTAAGAATTAATGATATGGTCATAGCAACAAAAATATTATCTCCCACCAAACTGAAACCTAAGGAACTCCAAATTGAGCTTTGATTGCCCTAATGTCAAAGACAGATTTTTTTTTTAGTGAGCTCAGTATATAGAAGAAAACAGCTGTTCTGGCTATCTCAGTACAATCCCGAGCAAGTGTGATGAAGGGGCTGAGAAATTGCAGTGATGTATGACAGTGCCTGCATCAAAAGTAAATTTGTCTGCAACCTCCCGGGCTCACTGAATATTAAGATAAGGCAACTGGGATTGGCACTTATTTCCCTCAGTTTCAGAGCTAGGACATGTGGAAATGATTGTAGGGCTAGACTATCACATTCCGTCTAAAAAAAAAATGTTGGCAAGTCCTCAGAAACTGAGTCCAGTTTTTATCATTCTCTTGAACATCATTTGGGGGAAAAAATAAGGTCTAATAGAAAAGAAAGAGAATTCTGGCACCTTTGTGATTCCAAAGAAGTTTTATTGAAAATACAGCCTTGGAAAAATGATATGGGGGGAAATATCAATAGAGTTTGATGACTGCGTTTTGGAACTTAACAAGGAGATTGATCTAAAATTCCTACCTTATTAGGCTATGACATGGACCTGGAAAAACCTAAAAATATGGGTTAAATTCAGGGGACTCAATTCAGTTCTCTTTTTCTCAAGCAGGAAATGGTGCAATTTGAATTTACAGTAATAAAAGAAAGATACAAGCTCTGACTTCTAAATGTCAACACAACGATGAGCAAAAATCCTATTCACTATAAGCCAGAATCTATTCTCCAGTGCTTTGGGGTTCTACATAAGAATGGAAATCTCCCTTTGAAAATGAAATGTGATAGTGAAAGTTAAATGCTAAAGAAGGTCAAGAAATTCTAGTGCAGATTTTAAAGGCATAGCTGTGATTGGCAATGTCAAGAAGAAATTTATTTAGAAAAACACTTCTGATAAACTACAACAAAAGTAAATGAGCTTTACTTGGGCTTCAATACAGAAGAACATTTGGGCATAAATATAATTGTTGTGTGTAAATGGAATGGAAATAAACATGGTATTTTAGGCTTATGGTATTTAAGTACCAGTCTCAACAATTTTATAGAAAGGTCACTTTGCCTTACTGAACACCATTTTTCTGATTTGTGAAATAAAGATAATAAATCCCATAATAAATGGTTATGCAAAACAATAAATATGTATATAGCAGATCCTACATAATGCTTGTAAGATATCTACTCTACTGAAATACATTTCATGTATTAAATATTTAGACAAATAGAAAACAATATCTGATACTATTATAATCTAAGTCCTAGATTCATTCTGAAATTTTAAGGTCAGATATTATGTTTAATCGACTATTGTTTATTATTCTATTCCCAGTACCTAAACCACTCTTGAATGAGTAAATAAAATTAATTAATTTTATTTTTAAAGTGATGAGTCTAAGTAGTGAGTTTTGATTTGATTTAAAATCAGTTTTTAAAGTTTGCCTTTGTTTTTCTTGTATTAGAGCATGTTTCCTGCCTAAATCTTAGGTGGAGTTCATAAATCACTTGCTAATACAACAGCATCCTTCCTGTAAGTATGGCGTCCTGTGACCACTTGGGGTGAATGCCAGATGCTGTAGGAAATAGAGGTATGCTCTTACAAGCTCCTCACCTAATATGACATCCTGCAGAAGGGATCAGCTTTCTCCAGGAACATACTGCATGTAATGCTTATGTGACCTCTCAGTGCATTAACGACAGCAGGTAAATCACTGGGTTTTGCCTAACAGATGAATTGATTTAGGGATGCAAAGAAAGTATGCACTAAACAATGTGCTATCCTGCCAGCACAATGAACACAGTAAGGCCAAGCAAATGGATCTAAATGCTCAATTAACTTTTGCTCACCCTTCCAAATAATGAGGACACCAAAGTTTAGCCTGAATCTAGAGCCAGATTCTCTATACCTGCAAAAGGTTAGTCTTAACTGGACTTACTTAAATAGCTGAGATGCATTTGTTTGTTTGTTTGGAGTCTCTTTTTTTCACAGAAAGAAATACAGAAACCTTGATAAAAGTTAACTCACCCAAATGAGAATCACTCTGCTCAGGTTCCATTCAGCATAAGGATGCTACTTATGTCTTCTGTCTTCTTCGGACATTAGATGTTAACATTAAATGAAGGGAGAGATATAAATTTTAAAGTGTATGTCAGGAAATAATCATAGATAAAAAGAAATTTGCACAATGAGGTAAGGCTTTTTCGTCAGTCTTCTGAGGACTTTTTCCAGCTGCAACTCACTTCAACCAACCAAGACTTTGTCTTTATGACAATAAATAATTAAGAAAATCTTAGATGTCAATGTTTATGTTTATGTGAAAGAAAATAAAGCAAATAGTAAGTGATGTTTCTCTCATTCTATCTCCGTTCTGCCTTACAAAGTTTCTTCATGCAGACAAGGAACAACAACCATCTGACACTTAACAACTAAGAAGCTGATGAGCAGAAGAGATGACACAAATATGTCTTATCTGTTTTATTTTCCATCAGTATAGTAGAATGGTTCAGTTGATGGATGGGGAAGATTTTGTGAAGTCAAATCCAGTGTCCTCCATTTGTTCCTAGTGTGACCTTGGAAAGTTCTTCAACTGATCTTACCTCAATCTGTTCATTTGGTAAATGAATATAGTCATGATATCTTCTTTATAGAGTTATCCTGACAATTCATTTTTAAGGCACTTACATCAGAACCTGGCATATAGTAAATGCTATATAAGTATTATCTATCTACCTGTCACTAGTCTTATCATTATTATTATTTATAAATAACATCTGTAATGAGAATAATGTGAGACCTGGACACAATATGTTGGGCATATAAGAGACCTCCGTAGGACTCCTAGATTTTTTTAGCTTTCTATTTCAATGGGAAGTGTGCGATGTTTCCATTGCTGTGGTACAAAGAGAATTACAACTCCTGCTTATTACAAAGGTGATTATATCAGCTATCATGTTTTAGACTCTGTATTTCAGCATAAACTGTTTATTGGTAACAATGGAGGATGTAAAGATGACTAACATACAGAGAAGCTTACAATCTCCTGAAGTGGACTCAGATCTGCACAGAAATAAGATTATGACACGAACAAGGAGTAAAAAAGGGTCAACCGATGACAGAATTAGACAGAATGGAGTTTGGTTTCAAATAAATAACGCTAATTTTAAATCCTATCACAGCAGTTTGATTAACTTGAGAGAACAGTCATCTAGTTTGTAAAACGAGAACACAGACTAGTTGTATGACTGCTGCAAAGCTTTGAAAGTTTTCAATTAGCATTTTTGGGTCCTGAGTTTTATCAGAGTGTGTTGGCAGGGCTACTTTGAGATGTGAGCAATTCTCATTTGGGGTATGCAGAAGAGTCACAAAAAATTGTCAGGAAAGCCTAGATATCAAAGACTAACTTATACCTGACTCATTAATAATAACTTTATGATAGATACCATTACCATCGACACATCCATGGCCACTTAATCATTAGATCTGTTTGTGTCTTAAAGTGTCATCAGAAGAAGTTATATTTGATGTGCTCCTTCACAGAGTTATCACTTCTTAAACTAATGTGTTATTTCCTCAATTAGAACAGTTTTCTTTTCCTCAAATGGCCCAAAGTATGTTGCCCTGAGTTATTCAGGATGTTTAGCAAGTTGTCAACTAACTTTACATTTTGATAACTTCAGTAGTACAAATAACTAAACAAACCAAAAATAACTATTAGCTAATCAAACACACATTCTTTGGATGAGTTTGGGACAGGAATCAAGAGAAAGGTGGCTAGACTCATTCGACGGCAACTAAGAATGTTTCAACAACTTGGGAAATTAAGTTGAAACATAAATCAGAGTTAATGTTGATCATATCATATCAAAGCCTAGATATGCAAATATACTGTTATTCTTACTCTAACCACTTATTTTGCTTCCTTCACATGTGCCTCTGGCATTATCAAAGTATAAGTTTACAAGGATCCATTATCTACTGCATAAGGAAGACAATTTTAAAGGCAGAAGGTCACTTTTACTTTAGAAGGGAAAAAAGATCTTGATACTGAAAATATCTAGATATTAAGGAACCTACGCTCATACCAAGTAAATGCTCAAGTCAGGCATGGCAGGGTCTGATCTGCTTTCTTCAGAGTGAAGATACCTATGTGACCATAGCCAAGAGAAAATGTGTTCCAGGCGCTGACAATTTGTGAGACTCTCTGCATTGTGTACTTTGAGGGGAATGGAGCCAGCTACTTCGAAAGTTAAGAGAAGTAAAAGAAAGAAGACTAAGAAATGTGTGTCTGTTGGTGTGTGTATCTGTTGCATTGCAAAGTGATATCTCAACACTGAGAGAAAGCTGAAGCAGCCCCTTGTAAAGTTACTACAGGGGGTATATTTCACTTCATATCTCTTTTAACTTGAACATTTATAGGTTCCTGCTAAATATCTGTTTTCAATAAAGGTGAAGCTTTCACAAAAATTGGAAGGGATAGAAGATATGCTTAATCTCTGTTCCTTAAAATAATCTTATAAAATGGCCCATGTCTTTCCTAAATTCCAATGCTAAACAATCACACCTGAAAAGAAAGTATGTTATAAAATAAAGCTTCAGTAGCAATAATGAACCATATCAGAGTATAAGTCTTTCTCTTATTTCCACTGTGTATTCAATACTGGTCATCGTTTCCTGGTGTTAAGAACATCTCACTGATACTTTGATGCCAGGGCATGGCAACTTGAGCTTCCAATCTAAATGTTCTCAGATATATCTAAAAGATTTACTTTCTTCTTTTCTCAAATTTATGTTTACAAAGAGGGAAACCAGGTAATGTTTCATTATCCAAGTTAATGAAAAGGAGGAGCAGAGTGAATGATTTAGAAAAGGAAATAATCCTTCTGATAAACCTGTTAACAGTAGCATGAGAGTCTTTAATTTGGAGACATAAAAAACAAGTATGTAGCTAGAAGGTATTCTTAGGGGAGAGTCTGAAAAATGAGATGAATTCTTAACATTATTCCTTTCCCATGTCAATACTTACATTCTAAAAGGGCCCTTTCCATTTACTTATTTATTTACAGATGTAATCAATACCTATCTTTCAGGGGCTTAAGGATGAGAGATTATTTTCTCTAAAGAAAGAGATAGGTGGCATGGGAGTGGGCATATATAATATGACTCACTAATGTTAGCAATTATCAGAAGCTACAAACTATGCCAGTTTAAGAGTATGATCTTTAAAGTCAAACAGAACTAAGGTTGAATTAATCGTACTGCCCGTTGACATCTGTGTGTCTTCAGAGTTATACATTTACAGAGTTAATTAGTTTACAGAGACTAATTTAGCAACTGGCATATGTTGGTTCCACCATGGGATGTGAGGCTAGATCTGCAACTGTTTCTCTCTTGCACTGATGCTGCCCTGGGCTCAGCCCACTTTCTGGTGGCTTGAACACTGTCCTACCAACTCCCATAACCAAGAAACTAAACACTTTTCCATGCCCCTAGCAACAGTTCTTGGCTATCTACTTCTGTGTAACAAATTATCCCAAAATTCAGCAGCTTAAAATAATAAACATTTATTATCTCATGCAGTTTCTTCGGCCCAGGAGTCCAGGAGTGTACACATAATCTGGATATGACTTAGGGTCTGTCATGAAGTTGAAGCAAAGATGTCAGTGGCAGAGGTTATTGGGGCCATTATGAAATTGGTCTTCCACTGAACGGACTGAACATCAGCCAGCTGATGCCATCTTATGCCTGACTGCCAGTAGAGACTCTGTATGATACATCTTGATGAGAATCCTCCTACTGCAAGAACATAACATGCCCCCTAAATGCAAGCTATAGCTTGCTATTTTGTTTTGTTCTATGAGGGAGTCCTATAAACAGGTAAGTTTATCAACTAAGGCCACTTGTCTTCACGAAAAACCCATTTAGAGGTTACAAAAATAGTATTCAACACAATTTTTTAAAGTCTCTACAACTCTATTATTTTAATGTTATTTTTTCCATCACCATTTATCTCCCTTATATCTCTTCCTCTTGCACCATCCTCCTTCCCCACCGCAATCACTGCACTGTTGTCTGTGTCCACGAGTTCTTTGTCTTTTTTTTTTTTCTTTTTTGATCACAGATGCCTGCCCAATATGTAAGACTGGGTCAATCTCAGAGCAAGCAAACAAGCTCTGCTTTGTGTCATTCCAGAAAGGAAATGAAAAAAATCTTTAGAAAATTAGGGAAGAGCAGGGAAATGGTAAAAATAGATCCAGAGAACAAAACAGAACAAGAAAGTCACAGACGCAATCAAAGGACAGGAGGAGTTTGACAGTTTATGGAGTGCCAAGTGTGGACTAAATAAAACATACTTAACATTTCAACAAATTCCAGTTATAGAAACCATGTTTCTACTAGGTTTTATTTTAAGAGCTTATTGCATTTTCTTAGCACTTGGATTTTTAACTAAAAATCCAACAGAATTTTATTTAGAACCACTTTCATTAAGCGACTCAATAACTCTTCCCTGATCCACTGTTTTTCTGATTTTAGAAACAGGGTAAGAACAAAAAGAGAGATTCTAAATATGATAACCACACATTTATGTAAAAATGCTTTTTGATTAAGTTCACAAATGATCTTTTGGACCCATAATAAAACAACATACAATACTTTTCTATTGCTGTATTGTTTGGGAATGTCCTTTTTTAATAAAAAAATTAACAGAAGCAAAAATATGAAGTTCAAGTATAACAGAACTCTGTGCTCAATTTTGCAATGAAATATCACAAAATGTGTTTATATAATTATTATCCTGCCATTACTTTTTCATAGCTTCTTAAAGTAGAGTGGACACTTTTAATTCTTGGATGAAAGCAGATCAAAATCTTCAAACGGGGTTTTCATTGGTCTATAAACAAGTAGTTCATGCTATCACTTGGTTTAAAAACATATGTGGTCATTCTACTTTTTGATGTCAACGATGGGAGGTACATTAAAAATTAAATTAATTATTAATTAAAAAATTTCTCTTTTTGTGGAATGTGACAATACCTCTGATCTAGGGAAAAGACTTATTGTCAATAATCAATGAGAATTATCTCATGGCTTTTCCTTGCTTCAGAGTTAACTATGTGCTTTTGACTATTACGCATTATGTTTTTCAACTTCGGTCAATGGGAGTAACACTTTTTGACTCCAATCAATGATTGTTATTCAAACAACTTGTGGAACTATAATGTATGTAAATAATGAGGCTGTAGATTTCTCCTCAATGGCTATAGTAGCTTGAAGTGCACAAGGCTTATCGCTACAGGGATGATGGCAGCCACACAATTAGCAAAACCAGTTTTCCCTAGCTGCTATTTAGGGAATGACTGCAAGGAACTGTAATGTAAGCAAAGGATGGAGACAGATGCCGGCACGTAGAGAGTGGCCTCTGCTCTGCGGAACATGCTCGGCAGGCTCACACCACTGCTTCTGAGGAACAGTAATGGAGCGAGGGAAGAGCTGGCACAGAGGCACACTCACATCTGAGTTCATTGCTAATGAGTAAAGCATGCTACTTTGCCCAACAATTGCATTATTATCTAAGTATTATATTTGGAAGTGAATTCAGAGTGTCTTTTTATAGATTTATGCTATTTGCTCCATGTTCACACTGAGAAATGGAGATTAGCAGGCAAGCAGGAGGAGAGCATTATATGGTGTTATCAAAAAGAAACTTTGTACTAAACCAGAACATTTGGGAAAAATATGATCATTAGCATTTTTATGAGCTTTTAGTTTCCATATTTTTCTGATGTGGATAAGAGATCTGTCTTCTTTTAAATGTAATGATTTGTATATTTGCCCTCATTTGCAAGCCCAGAGTCTGAGGGAAGACAAATCCAAGTACTGTTTGCTACTGACATTTCCTTAGGGTGCTGTGACAAAAACAAAAAGGCATTTATCTCAAATTAGTGACTTCGTGCAAAAGGCTACAACAGAAAATAAGAACTATTTTTGGTTAAAGAACTTTTTCACTCTAGAGCAAACTCTCCGCTGATGTGGTGTACGAGGAAGGAGGGATAGACAAGGAGGCAGTGGACAGTCCCCACATTACAGATGTTGGCCCCTAAGATGAAGACATTATGCTCCTATGCATCACTATTTGCCTAAAATAATTAATTTTTGTCTAAAGTATTTCTAAATATTCTATATATGGCAGAGTAAAACATTTGATATATGACCAGTGTGAGCCTTTTGCCAGTGAACTCATGAATTAGGTCCAAGAATACTACATGTTTGCTATGAGTCACATTTTCTGCAATTGAGAGGCAGCCAAAGGGGGACTCTGGGCCCAGACTCTCCCATATTTTAAATCATACCTCACTCCTTGGCAGCTGTGTGACCTTGGGTCACTTAATCCCTCTATTCCTCAGTTTCTTTATCTATAAATAGGGTTAAAAATCGTGGGGCTTGGGGGATTAAATGAGATAACATAAGTAAAGCTATTAGAACAGTGCCTCACATACAGTCAGCATTGTATTAGAGACTGCAATTATTATTATGCTTTGTCTGTGTCTGGAAAATACCATCTTACATTTTAATGTAATAAAACTGCAAAAAAATTAAAATCAGAGGGAGAGAAAATTTTATGAATTAAAGAAAAAATGAATTCAATATTTTATGATTAGCCTTTAGCTTCCCAATTGTTTGGAATCTATTGAACTCTCTTGGATTTCTAGAATGAAAGTCATTTCTGGAGCCCTAATGAGTATCTGACATGAATGAATTAACATTTTGATAACAAAGCAGAGTCCATTTTTGAACCATGAACCAACCAAGTTATTATCAGACATCTTGTTTCAGGAACTCAAAAGTAGAGTTACTGTGGCCCAACTCTAAGATGCAGAACTCTATTCCCACACTGACCCTTACAAGAACCTTACCTCCAATTAGATACCTTTAACAAATCCACAGTTTTGACTGAAAATAGTTCTAATCAGTATTGCATGTAATTTGCTAAGTGACGTTAACCTTAATGTCTCTAGCTCTTTGTAAAAGTAAACTGAAATTTCTGATTCTTTGATTAATGCAAGGTTAAGAAACTGATCAAAGCTACAGATAATATCTGCAACAGATATTATGATGTCTGCTTCTTGCTTGATGTTCAGAGTTGCCAAGTGATTTGCTGCAAAAGAATCAAGGGGAAAATATTTCCTTACTGTTATGTTCATACATGTCATGTTTATGTATTCTCTTTCTCTTTCCATATCCTCACAGTCTAAGATGTTCTAATCCAGGATTTTAAAACAACAAAATGGTGGATATGTTCTTCTTTCCTAAAATAAGTGCCCATGAACATTGATGTAAAATATTTGGATATCATTTATGATTTCACTGAACACTTCCAAATGGCACCCATACACAGATGCTGATTTTCTTTTACACATGTACCCTTCCTCTTCCTGAGTATATTTCTCTTGTTTTATGAAAGTTACCATAAAAATAAAAGAGACATGAGGTGAAGTCTCTTCCCCTTTTCTATTTGTTGTTTTCTAAGCACTTGCTAGGGATTAGCTGAGATCCCACAGTCCCTGAAGACAAGGATCTCACCCTACCCCCAACATGGTGCCCACTTGGGTATAGTCCCCTGGGGAACACAGTGGTACTGATAAATAATGAGGGAGGAATTCCGTAGGCAGGGGCACCGATTGTGAGAAATAATAATCTCCAGAAGACTCATGGGAAGCAGGAGTCTCCCATCAAAGCCTGGGTGTTCCTTGAACCTAAAATGACATGTGTTTACCTACCTTTGTTTTCAGCTGTGGGCTTGAGAAGCCATTTCCTGGAAAACAGAGTATTTCTTTATACCACCACATTGAAGTATTTTTAAATTTGTTAATAATAGTGTCATAAATAGCTTCCAGGTTGAGCCACAATGATCTCTGTGTGCTGGTATTCACACTTATATAGGCCCCTCCCACACCTAACAGGGCTGACCAACATAACCAAAAGGAGAGGACAGAAATGCTGGAGTGTGCCTCCTGAGGCTAAGTCATAAAAGGTACTGTGTCTTCTTTATACTATTTGATTACTCTGGGGGAAACCCACTGACACACCATGAGGACACTTGAGTAACCCTGCAGAAAGGTCCGTCAGCCTAGGGAGGAACTGAAGCCTCCCGCCAATGGCCAGTGAGGAACTGAGGCTCCCTGCCAGCAGCTCTCAGTGGGCCTCCTTCGAAGCCAACCCTCTAGTCACACTGAAGCTGTCCAGCAACTGCAACCTCAGGAGAGACCTTAGAGCAAGAGCCACCCAGCTATACCAAGGATTCCTAACACTCAGAGATTTTGAGAAAACAACTTTTTTATTGCTTAACACTATTAGGTTTTGAGGTAATTTATTATGAAGCAGTAGATAGCGAAACGAGAGGGAAAATCCATTTGTTAGAACACTAACTGAAAAAGCCTGAAACAAAACAACACGTTCGGTGTAATTTCACCACTCTAAATTGAACGGAGAAAAAAAATTACCAAAATAGAAATGGTTATTAGCTGCTGAGGCTATTGAACAAATGATGACTCTTTTTATGTTGATAATGTACAAAGAATTAATTTTTTAAAAATAACTTTTTAAGTGATTTTTAAATATTTATTTGATGATCAGAAAGTTTGAACCTGCTCTCATTTGCTTGATGACACATTGTGGTAGTAATATTCTGGTAACAATTTTAGAATCTAAAATATGGACCTCTGTTTCTGACAACAAATCAGTTTATATAGAGTTAATTTCCATGTATTCCTTTGCCTCTAGGTAGGTCTACTTTAATTGGCAATGCTCTTTTAGCTTCAAACATGCACTTTAATAGAAGGGAAACTGTGCACTCTGCTGTTCCAGCTGAGGCTTAGGCTGCAGTAAGTCTGTGACACCCTGCCTAGATGCCGTGATATTCTATATCTTATCAGAAAATGACAGTTAAATTAATGTAAGTGGAAATGTAAACTAAAGCCCTTGGCCTCAGTTTAAACTATATCTCTGCTACATATTATATAGTGGAGGCAATGTGTTACATGATAGTTAAGAGATAAAGTCTGGCTACAATATTTACTACCTGTGTAAACTTGGGTAAGTACACTTTTTGTACCTCTTTTTCCTCACCTTTAAAATGAAGATGTAACTCATCTCAAAAGTTTAGAAAGTTAGAAAGTAAATCTAGTTTGGCATCTAGGAAGTCTGAATTACTCTTTGTTTAAAGGTTGTGATGTTCAAAGTCGGAAAGCAGGATCCATGAGATTTAAATATTTAAAACACTATATAATATTGCACAATAAGTAAGGGACATGGAATAAGTGACTGTAATGTGTTTCACTGGTAATAAAAAGAAGGCATACACTATCTCATAGGGTTATTTTAAGGATTAAATAATATAATAGAGGTTAAAGGACTGAAGTTCCTTGTATATAGTAAATACAAAACCATGCTAGTTTTCTTTTTTCTTTTCCCCCCTCTCATCATGCATTACATTGGGCTGGAGTCAGGGGGAAAGAGAAAATTTGCAGGAATAAAAATGCAAAGGTTAATAAATGTAAAAAAAATTGTGACAATACATCGCTAAGTCATTATTCCAGTTTGTTAATCCAAAGAAGAACACAGTAATAATAACAAACTTATTCTATGTTACCTCATTAATCCCACCATGGCATGTTAAATTGCATGGCAGAAATGTCATACCTACTATTCACAAAAGCAAATATTACTGCATATAATTTGGATGTATTCTGAAAAGTCCCTGCTTCAGCTTATTATAAAAGTTCACAAAGCTGTAACACTCACAAAGCAGATAATGGTAAGTCACAAGATGTCAAATCTATCCCTGTCATAAAGAAACAGGAATATCTTTATAAGGTTAATTCAGGGTCTCTCTAACACTGTCAAAATACTGGCATGTGAGTAGTTGGCAATCTTAGGACCTCAGAATTGCTGAATAGCTCAGAAATCTAACATTAATGCATAGGCTTCTGGGAAACAGTTTTAGGTGTCCAGTATTGAATTTTAAACAAGCTAACAATTTCTGATCTTGATCTTAATGCACAAAATAGTTTGTCCATTCTGTATAGTGTTTTCCTGAAAGCTCATTTTTTTCCTCTTCATTTTACTTATGTTACTGTTGGTTGTTTAGAATATTTAATTAATGATTTTACACAAAAATGCTAATGCCTTGGGGCTTTTAAAACAAAAGACATACGTTTTAAAAATTCAAACAAAATTAATTAATTAAAATAGTCATTGCAAGTCATTATCCCAACTATTAACTGGGAATATTTTAACAAGCAAAGAAAGCGGCAATAAAGCAGCTTCCTGAATTGTACTGTGCCTGTGAGACTCCTCAGAGTCCCTCTGTCCCTGCCTGAGGCATGTTTTCATAACAGGACTTGCTGCATGGTTTTAATGAAAATTATAGCAATCACTCTTTTTGAAAGAAAAAAAAAGGAAGGAAGGAAAAAAGGGTGAGAGGGAGGGAGGAAGGAATGTAGAAAGACATGGAGAGAAAACTAGGTGCATTCTTACAGACCAAATCTAGTTTTCACTTGCCAATTTTTTTTACTTTTTAAATTAGTGTAACTTCAAAAACGTAAAGGAAGAAAGAGAACGTAGAGCCCTGGCTGGTGCGGCTCAGCGGATTGAGTGCTGGCCTGAGAACCAAAGGGTTGCCGGTTTGGTTTCCAGTCGGGGCATATGCCTGTGTTGCAGGCCAGGTCCTTGGTAGGGGGCACAAAAGAGGCAACCCACATTGATGTTTCTCTCCCTCTTGTTCTCCCTCCTTTCCCCTCTCTCTAAAAAAATACATACATACATGCATATGTACATACATACATAAATGAATGTATGTACTAAGTAAATATTAAAAAAAGAAAGAAAACACAGATAAGGAAAAATAAAATTTCATCAGTATGAATTGCCCCTTTTCTTCCTACCAATGTTCTCTTTAATCTAGCATTTTCTTTTCTTTAATGTGCAGCTGTCTCAGTTAAAAATAGTACTGATACATATTTAAGATTTTAGTAATTACTTATTCTTTCTCAAACCCTTTCACTCAATATATGGAAGAAGACTGCACATTGGTTTTATTATTCCATTATATAAGTGACGAAAGTGGAAGACATGAACCTGAGGCTTGCCCAAGGTTGCTTAGGATCTAAGCCATCTTGACTGATTTAAAATGTTGGCCTTTCCACCCCGTATGCTAGTTAACCTGCTGCTGGGATCTCATTTAGCCTGCTCCCTTGAAATACTGCTGTGAAGGAGTTGGTTTTAAGGCTTTAACTTTGGCTTCCCTCTCTATCTCCATGCCAATATCATGTGGTTATTACAATTATAGGTTTATATCTATCAGGTTTGTTTTAATTTTAAGGTTAGATTTTAAATTAATGATTTAATTTATTTAATAGTTACAAGTCAACTACTAAAGTTTTCTGTATGTTCTTCATTCAGTTTAGTAATTTACACAGTGAAATACTACACAGTAGAAAGAAAGAAGGAAGCCCTGGCTGGTGTAGCTCAGTGGATTGAGTGCGGGCTGTGAACCAAAGCATCTCAAGTTCTATTCCCAGGCAGGGCACATGCCTGGGTTGCAGGCCATGGCCCCCAGCAACCGCACATTAATGTTTCTCTCTCTCTCTCTCTTTTTCCCTCCCTTCCCTGCCTAAAAATAAATAAATAAATAAAATCTTTTAAAAAAGATCACCACTTTCTAAAAAAAAAAATCAAAGGAATTTCTAAAAAAAAAAATCAAAGGAAATTATATATAATTTCCCTAATATATATATATATATATATATATATATATAAAAGAAAGAAAGAAAAAAGGAGCTCCTACCCTTTGCAACAGCATGGGTGGAACTGGAGAGCATTATGCTAAGTGAAATAAGCCAGGCGGTGAAAGACAAATAACATATGACCTCACCTATGAGGGGAGCCTGATCAACAAAACAAACAAGCAAGCAAAATATAAACAGAGACACTGAAATAAAGAACGAACTGATGGTAACCAGAGGGAGAGGGGAGGGGGATAACAAGGGAAAGAAGGAGGGAAGTTGACAAAGAACATATATAAAGGCCTATGGACAAAGCCAAAGAAGGATAGGATTGAAAGTTGGAGGGGGGGTGGGACTGGGGGAAAATGGAGGCAATTGTACTTGAAAAACAATAAAAAAATATTTAAATATTTATGTCTTAGAAAATTTTTATTTTACTTGCCTTGTTAAACAAGTTGCCAAATGTTGTTCACAGTATTTCTCCCTTGTTATATTGTTGGGAACTGCCCCGCCTGGTATCAGAAGCTGTAACCTCCACTAAGGCTGAAGGAATGACCTTGGAACTATAAGTCATCAAGGAGACAACCTTATCTCCCCAGCAGGAGCACTGCTTCTGCTCCTTTTACTTCACCCTGCCTGGTCCCCAGTGCTTGGTTGGTTAGCCAAAGATGGGTAAGATTCCCCAAGGGCGGAATGACCTAAGACAGGCACGATCACGTGGGAGGCCCCCCAGGAAGGACTTTTGGGGCTATTGCAAAAGGGGGTGATGGACTCTCGCCCCTCGGCTTTGACAAAGCCTGAGTCCTCATTCTGTCTGTGAAAAAATCTCCTAATCTCTTGGCTGCCTTAGTTCGCTTGCTTAGTTCCTAAGACTGAAACAATGACAGAGGGTGTTGCAGCCCTGTGCTGAAAAGGGCAGGTTCTGGGGTTATTAGGCCTAAGAAAGAATACGTAAAGTTCTGTGAAACCTGCTTTGTTTAGAATGCTCTCAATTGAATGAGAAGGGTCCAAGGAGGAAGTAAGTTTGTTCCTTAAAGTGTTTTACAGCTCTTTGACCCTGACTCAAAATAAGCCCTCAGACTTCTTTGTTGTCTATTGTTTGATACTTACTTCTGGCTATGAGTAATGAGCTTTACCTGAATTCCTGTGTAAACCAACCCAATAAAAGCCATTGAGGAAAAGGCTCTCGGTCCTTCTCCTTCGAGAGATCGGCCACCTTTCCTCCCCAAGCAGATCATGTCTTGGTAGACTTATTCTCATCTGTGGTGGCTGCGGGGGGCTCTGTGGGTGGAGACCCCCACATTATATATGTTTCCTTTTTTCTTGGTATGCCCCCTTTCATTCCTAATGGTGCTTATTTTTGTCTTCTCTCTCTTTTTAATCAGTCTTGCAGAGATTTGTAGGTTTGGGTTTTTATTTATTTATTTATTTTTGGTTGTTCAAAGAACCACATATAGAACTATACTTTCATTTTGTTTTCTATTTTATTATTTTTTTCTTCTACATTCTCTGGACTTCCTGTTTTTCCATTTCTGAACTTCTTAACTTGAATGTTAAGTTCATTTTGTTAGCCTGTCTTCTTTTCTTATAAGATTTTAGACTGTAAATTTTCCAACAAATTACTGCATTAACTTACATGCTAAAATACTATATATTTTTATTATCACCCATGATAATCTCTTATACACAGATTCTAAATGGGTCCTTCTGTTTTGTCCAATCTTATATTCTCTATATTCAATTGAATGCTTAGTCCTTGTATTTTTGTTATAATTGTTGTTTAAAATTCATTTTATTTTACCTTAGTATTTGAAGGACATTTTTGGTGGATATAGAGTTTTCTCCATAACTTTAAAACAACTTTAGAGTTGTTTTAATATTTATCAGTATTTTAAATAAGTCATTTCATTGTTTTCTAGCCAATACTTTTTTGATTATCTTATTGAGTCTGTGAGTTAAAGTCTTGATCAGATTTAGTAAGTTCATGGCTATTGTTTCTTCAAACATTCTCTGTGTTTGACTCCTATTGCCAGCTTTTTGGGTGAGTGGAGATATTTTTCTCTCTTCAATCCTGCCCCAGCTCTCTGCCAGTTTGGAGACAGCTCTGCTCTCCTGTATTTCCTATGTGGAGGCAGTTTTCATGTCCTGTAATGACTCAAATTATACAGGGAGATTTTCCCATAGATTTCTTGTTTTGCCACAAAGTATCCACAGAGAGACTTCTTTTGGTTCTCCTGATTATACCATTATTTTGTAGGTGAACATACAGACAGCCTGAGGTGAATTTCTGTCTTGTCTCCTGTTTTTGTCCTATACAAGGCTTTCGGAGGGTGGCTGCATCATACTTGGACAAAGCATCAAGACTGTTCCCTCTTAGCTTTCCTACCCTGTTCTCAGCCTTTGCCATAATGCCTCATGCACTGAGGGAAAGTTCATGGAAAAAGGTTGGCAAGAGGGAATAGACTTTGATCTGTGACTGGCATGTCTTCAGATTCTCATCTGTTATGTTAGCCCATGTAAGGTTGGGAAAAGTTCATCTAAAGTTCAGCTGACACATTGAGTCCAGATCTTATTTTTAAAAAACTAATGTCTTCTAAAAGAAGCTAAGCTTTTTGGGGAAATCCTAATTTTGTGCCTGGGGTTAATATATTGAAAATAAACCTGGAATATCTTGGGGTGCCAGAAGGTAGCCAATTGCTCTAAGAGTGAAAGGGCTATATCAAGACAGCAGGAGTCAGCTTGATAGGGTTCCCAATGATGAGACCTGAGTTGTGTTAAGCATCAAAATACATAATGACTGTAATCTATTACAACTCCTAGAATAAAACAGAAATTCATAAGACCAAACTGATAGAAATAATTAAAGAGGGAGAAGGAAGGACAGTTCTTTCTTAGAGTAAAATGTCATATAATACAATAAGCAGAAATGGTAGAATTAAAAAATTACTAATTGGCAATCATCATAGTAATAACTGTTTTGAGAAAAAAAGAAAAATATAAGTGGATGCTAAAATTATTGGTGAAAGTTTGATGAATAATGGGAAAATACAAAATTCTAAAGTATTGCTCCACAAGATGCATATTGAAAACAAAGGAAACAGTAGTAACTTAATAGTGGGCAAAACCTGAGAGACACCGTTTTCACCGAGTGGCCAACATTAACAATACCAATGATGGGGTAACTAGATGTCATCTTCCTCCCAGTAGGATGCCCAGAGAAGGACACATCACTCTCATTATATTTTAGCCAAAAATGAATACCCTGAATCTAATCATGAGGAAACACTAGACATGGCCAAATTAATTTTCTACAGAATAAGTAATATGCACAGTTCAAAAATATCAAGATCATGAAATATACACACAAAAATGTTGAGAAAGTGGCCCATATTAAAGAGACATAACAATTAAATGTAACATTGACTGTGGTCTATTTCTAATTTGTTACTAATTAGAGAAAGTAATTTTGCTATAAATATTAGCACTGGTACTATTTACAAAATTTGAATTTAAATTTTGGGTTAGATATTAATGCGGTACTGATATCAATTTCCTGATTTTGATAATTGAATTGCATTTTTTACAATGCCTTTGTTTTGTTTTGGTTTTTTAATAGCACAGTAATGAATTTTGGGATAATGCAGTAGTGTGACTAAGACATACATTCAAATGATTAAGATAGCTAGTGTCCTTCTAAGGACTAATACTAAAAGAGAGCATAGCAATCACCTGAAACCCAGTTCCACTGCCTTTTAGCTGAGAGGCGAGAGGTGAACAGTTACCTTCCACATTCCCAACTGACAATTGCCATCATTTTTCATCCCCTGAATGTCTCTTGTGACAGGAGAAGTTTATGAGAAAGCTATGCACCTTACACAATGTGTGGCTCCTCAATGACCTCTGGGGGAAGTTTATCATGAATGATCCTGTCATTCAAAATGACAGGGTCTTTTTAATTTTAGATTTTAGCAAATGCCTAAGAAATGGTTTCTTCATGCCTAAGATTTTTTGTTGTTGTCGTTGTTATTTTTTTAAATAAATCTGTCTTGAGTCTTTTGAAATGAACACCTGGCTCCTCAGCCACCAAGTCTAAGCTGCTTCACCTACCAGTAATATTTTTTGAAGATTTGCATTAAACACTAGGCTTGAAAAATTCTTGCAATCTCATAGTTGTATAACCTACAGTATAATTTGTTGATATAAATTCTTCCTGAGGATAATGTGTGGAAGAAATGTGATGAAACAAATCAATTGCAAATTAACATCAATACTTAAAATGACGGTTCAATTGGCTAATCCAGTGATCTACTTTTGCCCCTTATGATGGATCTGTTAGTTTGTGGCCCAAAGTAACATTTTGTTACATGGCCCAAAGTAACATTTGATTACATGGAGTGTGACAATCTGTAGGGACAACACATACATATATACAAACGTATCTCTAGGGTCATTGAAAATGCCAAATGTAGTAGGAAGCTGCCCGTTGGTACATGTGCCAGCGATGAGAGGAACTGTCTAGCATAGAAATTTTCCAGTGAGTAGAGGGGAAATTCAGAAGGTGGAAATGTCAACATATTTCAAGTCTTTACTCAATAATAAAAGAGGAGGAACTAGCACATGGCCTGCCCAGTTAAGACACCTACACAATCTACAGCCATCAACATAGCAACAGTCAGAGACAGAGTTATAAATATGGTTATCACGAGAACCAGCAAGGGGGCTAATACATAAATTTTTGTCAAACTTCACAAAAATGTTTTATTTATTCAATGTCAATTTTATAAAGCTCAAAATCTTAAAATGAGTCCAAGAATTGCATCTATCACAGATAACTAGATATCATTTCAACAATTTATTCAGAAAATTTAAGTCTCTGAGAGTGTTGAATGATGAAAAATTTACATTGCATTTAACACAGTGCCTTCTTAATTTACAAAACTTTGCTAAAGTCTAGTATCTCTGTCTCTGGATAGGTAATTTTTGAGAGAAATATTTTGGATACAGTAGAAAATCATACAAGAAAATGCCTGCATGTTTTTCATACTTGCTCTTTATCATTCATGAGGAAAGCTTATTTATCACATTGAATTACAGCAATCTGTCTCCTCATTTTTCTCACCCTCTGTCTTATGAGTTCTTAAGGACAAAGCATATGAATCTCTTTGCTCAGCATAGAATATGTGGTTAATAAATATTGAATACATAATTGAATGATCTCACTGACACCTCTGACAACATCAGCATAATTTTCTCTTTAATTTGTTTTTACCTAATGATAAATTCACATTAATGTGTCTACCCACATTAAGTACGCCTGTGACCAATTGAAAATATTTTTGGAATATTATAGTTTTGATGGTATTTACTTATAGTCTATTGATTTAGAATCTTACAAAGCATTTAGAAGAAGTGAGCCTGAAATGACAGGCCATCAGTTAGTTGCTCAGTCTGATTTTCATGGACCTAAATGAATTTTTGGTCTGTTTTGTTTATTGTTGAGTGAATGATTTGTTCATTTGCTTATTTTGTAAATCAAATTTAATGGTATAATTTACATTCAAAACACATCCATTTTTAAGTATGCAGTTTAGGAGACTTTGAAAAGTGTATACACCCATATAAACACTGCTCTATGAAGATACAAAATATGTCTATTATTCTACAACTGTTCCCTGTTTGTTGCAAGTAAACCACACACACACACACACACACACACACACACACACACACACACATCGACTAGCCAGCCACAGGCAATCAGTAATCTGATTTCTTTCACTGGAATTTAGTTTTGCCTTTGTTAAACTTCATATAAATGGAATTATAGACTATGCACTCCTTTATTTCTGGCTTCTTTTGTTCAGCATAATGTTGTGTTGCCCTGACCCTCTCCATCCCCCACTTCTCTCATTATTAACAGATAGTATTAGTGTGGTACATTTGTCTCAATTGGTGAACCAATAATAATACATTATTGGTAACTAAAGTCCACAGTTTATATTGAGTTTCACCGTGTTCTACATTCAGTGGGTTTATGACATGCATCTTCCATTACCGTATTATACAGAATAGTTTCATTTTCCTATATATCCTCTGTGTCCTATAAGTACCTCTCCCTCTCTCTGGATCTCCCCGTATATTCCTGGAAACCACTGATCATTTTACTGTCCTCACAGTTTTACCATTTACAGAATGTTTTATGTTTAGAATCATGCAGCATGCAGCCCTTTTAGACTGCCATGTTTCACTTAACAGTACTCATGTAAGGCTTCTCCGTGTCTTCTCATTTGTCAACAGCTCAGTTTTTATTGATGAGTAATATTTTGCTGCATGGATGTGCCACAGTTTATAAATTCACTTGCTGAAAGTAGTTAAGAGAATTTTAATAATGAGAGTTATTCCATTGTATGAATTGATATATTTACAACTTTACCTATTATGAGATAATTGGATTGTTTTTAGTTTATGGCTCTCGTGATTAAGATACTATGAAGTTCTTGTTACATGTTATCATTTCTCTTGAATACTTACCTATAAGCAGAACTGCTAAATCATTTTTAACTTTAGCCATTCCAGTGTGTGTGAAATAACTTAACATCGTGGAGTTTATTTGAATTTCCCCAATTACTAATGGTACTAGAGTACCTTTAATATGCTAATAGGTCATTCATGTTGCTGCATCTTATATTATTTGTGCAAATATTTTACTTATTTATTTTACTGGTTTGATTTTTCATATTACTGAGTCCTGCAGAATATGTATTGTGAAATTTTTCTTCTACTCTTTGGCTTGACCTTTCTCCCTCTCTTTCTTTCTTTCTCTTTCTTTCTTTCTCGCTTTTTTCTTTGTTTCTTTTCTTTCTTTCCTTTCCTTTACTTTCTTTCCTCCTTTCCCTCCCTCCCTCCCTCCTTCCTTCCTTCCTTCCTTCCTTCCTTCCTTCCTTCCTTCCTTCCTTCCTTCCTTGATGGTATCTTTTGAAGGGCAAAGTTTTTAATTTTTATAAAATCAAATTTACTTTTTCTTTATACTTTGTGCCCTTTATGTCCTTTCTAAGAAATATTGCCAATCCCAGTTTTGAAAAGATTTTTCTCATGTTTTCTTATAGAGGATTGATAGTTTTGGCATTAACATTGATGTTTATGAGTCATTTTGAATTAATTTTCTACTTAGTGTGAGGTAAACATTGAGGTTGACATTTTTTTCCATATTGATTTCTAGTTTTCCAGTGCTCATTGTTGCAAAGATTTTTTTCTTCCTACTGAGTAACTTTAGAACTTCTGAAAATAAATTAACCATATATATGTAGGCAACATATATATTGCCGAACTATCTGTTTCATTGATCTATCAATTGTATGCCAATACTAGGTTGTCATGATTACTGTCCTTTATATTAAGTGTAGGTCCAGTTATTTTTCCCTTTTAAAATGCAGTTTTGCTTCTTCTACATCCTTTACTTTTCCATATAAATACTATACTTAGCTTATCAAAATCTACAATGTATCCTGCTGGGATTTCGTTTTGGATAGAATTGAGTATGTAGATCAACTTGGGATTGACATTTTAAGTATGTTGAGTGCTCTGTTTCATGGACAGTTAGGTCATTTTTTATTTCTTTTTGTAGTTTTTAATGTACAGATCTTATACAATATTTGTTAAATTTATTTCTTAATTATTCATAGTTTTGATGTTTCTATGAATAATACTTTCTAATTTTATTAGCAACTGTTTGCTAGTAGTATATAGAAATGCAATTGTTGTATGTTTAATGATATTGTATCTTGCTAACTTTTGAAATTCATTTATAAGTTCTAACAGTTTTTGTGAATACTGTTCTCTTTGAAGATACATAGTTTTTTATTCATTTTTATCTGATTGCTCTTGTTTCCTTTCACTGTATTTTTTAAAAATATCAGGGCAGTATTGAATTGAAATGGTGAAAGCTAATGTCATTGAATTGATCCTGGTCTTAAGACAAAGCATTCAGTCTTTCCCCCATTAAACATTCTGTGGAGCAGGAAGATCCAGTTACTAATTCCTATTGAGTATTCCTATCATGTGGAGGACACCAAAGGACATAATACATGCCAACCCCCAGAAGGAGGAGCCCACTGCATCTTCTACAGGTTTGGAGTTGCCAAGAGGACTCAACACACAAACACTGGTAGGAAAAGGTTTATTCAAAGAAAGAAGAGACTTGACAAAGCAAGATCAGCATCTGTAGTACCTGCTAATCTCCCATGGGCAGTGATTTCCTCCAGACAGCTGCTACAGGGCGATGGACTGCACATACCCTTTTTGTGCTTCTGCTGAAGACCCTGTCCCTTTTTTGTCAGGGTTAACTATACATGTGAGGCTGGCCCAGCTGGGCATGCAACTGCCATATAGGAGAATATTCCAGGCCCAGGGCACTGATTAGCTGATTCCTGAGAGGAGTGGCAGGTCACATGATGACTGCTTCTCCTACATAATTCTAAAGTTTCCAAATTAAGATGCTGCTATCTACAGATTTATTTGTCTCTTTCATCAAGTTAAGAATGTTTACTTCTATTTTTGGTTTGCTGAGATTTTTATTTGGAATTGGTATTGAATTTTCTAATGGTTTCCTGCTTCATTAAGATGATCATATGGATTTTCATAAGTCTGTTGTCATGAATTACATTGCTTACTTTTTGAACATTGAACCAGCCTTGTATTTCCAGGACAAATTTCAATTGGTCATGATTTATTATCTTTTCCATACGCTGTTAGATTCAATTGTTAAGGATTTATTTATCTTGGTTCTGAAGATACAAGTCTGTTCTCTTTTCTACTTCCTGCTCTTATTTAATGTCTCATTCTGATTTTGATATTAGGGTAATGCTGGCCTCAGGAATTGAGTGGTAGAGTGTTTCTTCTCTGTTTTCTGAAAAAGTTTGTCTTTGTTTCAAGGTTGTTATTATTTCTTTCTTAAATGATCCTTGGAGTTAACCAGTGGAACCATCTGTGCCTGATATTTTCTTACGTGAAAGTTTTTAACTACAATACAATATTTTAATAGATAAATATGATTTTTCTATTTTTTTCTTGTGACTGTTTTGATGACTTCTTTTATAAAAAATAGCCTTTTCTTCTAAGTCATAGAATATATGAGCATAAATTCATTTATACTATTCCCTTTTAAATGTAATAATTCTATTTGTGACTCCTTATTTATTCCTGATGTGTCTGTCTGCAACCCCTCTCTCATTTATGCACTTTATTGATATTTTAATAAACCAATTTTTGTTGTATTGATTTTCTCTATTTTTGTCCATTATTTATTTCATTGCTTTCTGCTCTTCTTTTATTTTCTTTCTCTATTTACCTTGAATTTAATTTCCATTTATTTTCATTTTCTTAAGTGGAAGCTTTAACACTGATTTTAAACTTTCTTATGCAAGTACTAAAAGTTCTAAATTTCTCTCACATTGTTTCAGTTGCATTCTGTGTTTTTGTTTCATTCAGTTTGGAATATTTTATACTTTTCTTCCAGAATTATTTCTTTGCCCATGATTTATTTAAAAGTGTGTTGTTTAATTTCCAAATATATTATCTTACTGTTATTAATTTCTACTTAATCCAGATGTGGTCAGAGATTATACACTGTATTGTGTTACAACTTTTACATTTATTGAAACTTCTTTATGTCTTCAAATATAGTCCATGTTGGGGAACATTCTATATACTGGAAAAACATTGAGTATTCTTCCCTTATTTTGTATATTGTTGTGTAACTTTCAATTAATTAAACTGGTTGATGGTGTTATTCAAGACTACTATATTCCTATTTCTTTTTTATATTTGTTCTATAAATTACTGAAAAATATTGTTGTATTCTCCTACTATATTTGTGTCTATTTTACTCTTAATTCTGTAAGTTATGAAATATTGTTTTGAAATTTTGTTATTAGTTGCATACACATTTAGAATTATTTTTTTTCTTAATGAATTGGCCACTTTATTATCAAATGTAGCTTTTCAAGTCCTTGTCATATTTATTCTTTGTAATACTTTTTCTATTGAAATCAATTTTGTCTAATATTTGAATAATTATTCTAATATTTTATAATTAATATTTATATGGTATATAATTTTCCTTCATTCCTTTCATTTAAATTCATATTTAGAGTAATTTCTTGTAAAAACATATAGTAGAGTACTGTTTTTTACTCAATTGTAAAAACACTTGCTTTAAACTTATTTATATTAAATAAAATTAATACATTTGATTTTTAGTCTCACTTTTTAATATTTATTTCTTATATATTTTATCTATTTTTCTCTCTATTCTTTACTCTTTTTTTGGTTTAATTTAGTACTTTTTTAGTATTCCAATAGATCTCCTCTGTGCCTCATTATCTTAATTTGTAATCTTAGCAATTGTTCTATGGTTTACAATATGCACCTTTACCTGCACAGCCTTCCTTCAGACACTACTAAGCCATGCCACATATATGTAAGAAACTCACAATCTATATTTCTGGTTTTACCATTCCATTCTTTGTTTCTTTCTTGTCACATATTTTTCTATATTTGTTATAAATACATTACATTAATAAATACAATGGACTAATATTCTCACTTTCAAAAGTCAATTACCTCTTAAAAGAAGCAAAAGTAAAAAAGACAGTCCCTTCTAATTGCCAACATACTGATAAATTCTAGCATTCTTTTTCTATATTTCCCTTCATTTTTTCTAGCTATGTATACAAAAATGTCAAATGCAGTAGTAGTTATTCTATTGTCCCTAGAAAAAGTACACAAATGTTTTAAATGTAATTTGAAAAATTTAAGATCAATATCTTAGAGGAACTACACACTTATTGACACCCAGATCTACTATTACGTATATAGGACAATTGAAAAAGTAGCCTCCAAACACTATATTTAAATGCTGAACTTTAATTCTTGGGTTGGGAATTCCAGCCAAGATGGAGGCATAGGTAGAAACCATTGACTTCCTCACACAACTAAAAGGAGGATAATGACTAATCTAAAATCAATAAACAACCAGACATGCCAGAAAGTCAAACTGTATAGAACTGCGACAACCTAGGAGTTAAAGAAACAGTCAACCAGAACAACCAGACTGGTGCACTGAGACAAAGAAATATGGCCCAAATGAAAGAACAGAGCCAAACCTCAGAAAGAGAGCTAAGCCAGGAGGAGATAGCCAACCTATCTGATGGAGAATTTAAAGCCCTGATAATCAAAATGCTCACAGAACTGATTGAGCTTGGTTGAAAAATAAAAGAACAAATGAAAGATACCCAAAATGAAATAAAGCAAAATATTCAGGGAACCAACATGACAGGAAGGAAACCAGGACTCAAAGCAACAACTTGGAACAAAAGGAAGAAATAAACATCCAACCAAAACAGAATGAATAAACAAGAATTCAAAAAAATGAAGAGAGGTTTACAAACCTCTGGGACAACTTGAAACATTCCAATATCTGAATAATAAGGGTGTCAGCAGGAGAAGAACGACAGCAAGAAATTGAGAACTTATTTGAGCAAATAATGAAGGAAAACTTCCCTAATCTGGCAAAAGAAATAGACTTCCAGAAAGTCCAAGAAGCCCAGAGAGTCCCATAGAAGTTGGACCCAAAGAAGAACACACCAAGGCACATCATCATTAAGTTACCCAAGATTAAAGATAAAG